>JAAXNX010000107.1:0-48351 GCA_036491905.1 Folsomia manolachei | reverse complement strand
TGCAAAAAGCAGAAGGAATGCAATTCTCGCCATTTAAACTGTGCCAGAAGAATTGACTAAACTTGCTCCGGGCCATAATGATAATTGAGCTGGGAAATCGAGATGGTTGATTAATGTAATGTGAAGCAGGATAGTGATAGTTAACCAATCAATTCTTTGTAATTGCGTGTGTGTAAATTACTATTTTGTTTTTACCAAAAAGTATTCGTGCCGTGTTTATGATATTTCTCAAAAATTATGGAACTATGTTTCACTGTGTTTGCTAATTATTGGTCTGCGATGATTCATACAAAATGTGCGAGTAATTTGGACAAGTAAATTTTTGGCAAAAATCAAGCCATGGTGGACGCAAACTCGTTAATCGAGGGACACTGCAAGTTCCGTGATGGGAGAAAGGTTAGCTTCTTAATTTTTATTTATCAACAGGTCTCAAGCCAAGTTGACACAAGAGAAATGAAATGTCGAAAAATGAGAATTACGCAAATATATTGTACTAAAAGTTTTCCATATGAAACAAGCTTCAAATGCCAATTCACTGCTTAGAGAATAACTCAGTAACTGAAACATAATTACTGAATTGTTCTTGTGAAGTCAATGCATTATCATGCACTGTGGAATTGAAGTGCATGCCGCATGATTCTTCTATCCAAACTCCAAGTCTCTGTTTTCCGACAACTTTTCCAAAGTTTTAGAAAACTAAAAGTTCCCAAAGTATTATTTCATTTCATATCATATCACGTTCCAAATATCTGTCGTAGTCTTTGGTATTATTACACTTGTTTATTTCTCTACCAACTACGACTCATTGTAACATTCTTGTACGATTCCCTTCCTCTGCATCAGTTGCTTTCTCCACAAACTTTCCCTTTCACAGGGCAAACCACTTTGTTAAGTTGAGCCACAACTTTTGACTTTCTCCTGACTCTGCTTAATATATTTTCATTCAGTCTATTCAGCTGTCTTATAACTCTAGATATTACGGACGCGTGCAGCGTGGCCTTACAAATGCCACGCGGAAATTTTCAATCTCAGCCAGCAATAAGGGAAGCTAACATTTTCATTTTTTGTCCAAATAGAAAGTTTCGATGATTCGTATATTAATTTGAAAGTTGAAACTTGATTAAGTTTAGAGTTCTTGGTCAGCAAGCTTAACTGAGGGAGTGGCCCTGACAAACCCAAAGCATTTTAGTAATGTTACCACTAAATTTACCGTTTTTAAGATCCTAGATATTCTGAAATAACGGAAGTAAAAGTGCTTCGTCCCATTGAAAATTTCCAGAGTGAAAGCAAAATAAATTTAGAAAAGAATCTTGTATTGATCCTAGTCCCACCCTACTGCACCACCCGCAGTTTGTATCACGCAGAGAAAGAAATGCAAATAGTCAAAGAAATAGGGAACCAGACGTAGTACGGAATGCATCAACATATTTTGTGTGCAACGAAGTGATTTTTTTCGATTTTGACACTGAACTCTCAACTTGTAACTTTGATGTAAATATTTACAACTTTTTTCTTTGCATGTATCAGTCAAGAATGTAGATATTCCCGTCCAGCGGAAGAATAAGTATAGAGATTCTTTTAGAAATTCTTTAGGAATAGAAATGTCAAGTTTACTTGTGAATGGAGATACCGACAAACCATGCAATACTTCAAATTGATAACACGAGCTTGAGTTGTGCTGGGTGGGTTTGTCCCTTTGTGAGGGAGTCTTGAAACTTGATTTGAAATATGGATGACAATTTCTTACTAAAGGTTTCTTAGCACAAAGTACAAGCTGAACTTTTCTGTGGAGTGACATTTTCAAAGATTTGGGATCCTAACGATATGCTTTTGTTCTATGGATAAAAATTGGTTGCGCGTGCAACGGATCAGAATGCTTGTGTTTTGGCATTTGCAGATTGAAAAGCTGTCAACTTGGCTTGAACCCAATCATAAATAACTATTTTTTTTACAAGCAATTCATGGAATTTATGTTTAATTAATTTCCTATAAATCTTTCAGTGGAAATCTCGATGGGCTGTTGTTACTCTGGCTGTCACCAGTCGCAGGTAATTATCATTAAGTGCCAGAGATGTATCTGATTGTACATAACTTAGTTTTGATTTATTCTTAAGGTCAGAATAAGTTAATTAGTTATAAATTGTACTGTCAATCATTCACAATCATTCAATTAATTGCTTGTGAACTTTGAACCCCCAAGTATTCGATATTATCTACGAAAGTCCTGCTGAAGCTTCATAATTCTTTTTAAGTAAGAATTTGATGAATCAAATGACCAAAGTGCCGTGGTCAGTCCCACTGTGATGTAATTGGGAAAATAGTCGACAAGCAGCATTCTGATCGATACCAAGGAATTTCGAATTGGTGGTCAGTTACTGTTTCCTCGTCCTCCCTCACCCCCTCGGATGCTGTCCATCACGTACAAAATGTCCCAATCAATGTTCCAATCCCGTAGAGAGGAGGNTCCTCCCTCACCCCCTCGGATGCTGTCCATCACGTACAAAATGTCCCAATCAATGTTCCAATCCCGTAGAGAGGAGGGCGAGTGGTTTGCTGTGTGGTTTAGCTATAGCAGTTTATGATTAAATGGAATGCTTTATCCAGCATTTTATTTGAATCACTCATTACATTCTTGCCTTTCACTAACATGGGTTGTTAATAAATGTAATGAAATTATTAGAAACTCTGAAGTGAAAGTATTTGAAATTTTGAATAATCCCAATAACTCAATTCTTTGATAATATGGAATTTGCGTGTTCAAGTGTGATTCGGGTACGGTTATCGTGATAAGCTATATTGATAAGCTATATTGATAACCCATTTATACAAGAGGAGGATAAGGATCTATCCTGTTCATGTGTGATTCGGGTACGGTTATCGTGATAAGCTATATTGATAAGCTATATTGATAACCCATTTATACAAGAGGAGGATAAGGATCTATCCGAAAACTCGAATAGATTACATTCTCAATTTCAACGTGGAGTTGACTCTTGAAAACTCTCAAACCTAAAGTATTTGCTGTCGTTGTTTGAATAATCCAGCCAATTAAACTGCCCACTTGTGCCTAATTGGAAATATTAATTAAGGGAAATCTTGAAATCTGTTGGTCTCTGATTAAAATTACATCATGAGGAACTTGCAGCATATACTCGTAGTATTGCAAGCTACCAGTGGGATACTAAATATTTTGGATTCCATGCTAATATAATGGTTTGTGGATGAATTTCGAATGTTTTTCAAATATTTACAAACAATGGTTTTAGTGGTATAAGTACTAATTAGCTCCACATAAGTCTGATTACTCTGAAGACAGCTGCCACACCTCACATAAAGTAGAATACCTATTTATACGACAAATGTCATTTGGTGTGGTTACAATTTCGATTTATAGACACACCTTTTGTCACATAACCTAAGAACTTCACATTCCTTCTGCTACCAAATAATGTGAGGTTGGTAAAAAAAACTTGGTGTTGAATTGGATGTCGCAAGGGTCACAATAGTGCAATTAGAATATGAAAGAGGAGTCGAGGGTCCAATTCATCGAGAATTTACACAATACACCCGGTTAACGTCTGCTACATGGTGTTGTGCATTGCGACCCGTTAACATCCGCTCGTGTGCACCTGGTGTATTGTATTACTGGAAATGCGAAATTGCAAAAACTACGACTAACTTCCTTTCGAAACATTACAAATTGCAAATGTTGTAAATTATTGGAAAGTGCTCTGTTCCTCGCATTACATAGAATTTCCTTGCCATACCGAATTTCAACCATTTCAATAATGTTTTACCGTTGTAACAATCTTTGCGTTTTATAAAGTTTCTGCTGCTGTTGTGCTGCCATCAATATAATATAATATTTCGGTTTTATACAAGGCACTTGAATTCCTTTACCCTTCTTTTTAAAATTCCGAGTTTGGCACCCTTTGGTTTGGGTAGGGCCTTTTAAATCGCTCCCCTCCCATAATGCAGTCAGTCATACAGTGGCTGCTTTCGATGCATTCAGAATTTTTAATACGAAACAGCCCTTACGGGTCCCACACTCAAGTTTTTAGGGTTCAAATTGCACTGCATGACATCCCCAAGCAAAGTGTGCACCGCCTTGTATAATGTACAATCCTCGATTCACTCTTAAGGAAGGGTCGTTGGAAGTGTAGCCAGTGTGAAATAATGCAATAAAAAATACTCACCAAATCCAGAAATATCCATGTGCAGAGATCTGAATTCATTCACAATTTTGTGTCCCCTAGTTCACGTCAGATTGAAAATACGACTGGACATCTTTCTTTTTATCTTGTCATGAAACGTGGTACTGTCCTCTGCTCTTTTTCTTGTCGATGGTAAATTACGACAATTTCTCTTTCCAAATTCAAACACCATGACAGAAAGTAGGGGAGCTTCAGAGTTTACAACATTTTAACCACGAGAAATCCAATGACCAGGAGGTATCCGAGATATTTAGTTGGAAAAGGGTGTTAGCGCAACACAAAATAAATAGAGATCCGATTTCGCTTCACTTACCTTAAAGTGATACTTGTTCTTGAATAAATAGAAGAAAGAATAAGTACAGTGAGGGAGACAAATTGCAGAGAAATTTCTAATACTTGTAATGCATAACATATAATACAATGATTAATGACAACGTATCTGTAATAATTGTGCACAGTTTATTTCAAAACTACATATGTACATTTGTCTTCAAAATCCTACAATTTCTTAAAAACTTGTTTTATTTTTATTCTGTATCTTTTCATATCTTGGCTGCACAGTTTCTTTAAACTCAACAAAATCACGAAAGTAATGAAGCACGCTAGAAAATGACAAAACAACATTTTATGTGGACCGTGTCCATCCTTCATTTTTAGGCTTGATTGAACATCTCATGTCACTTGGTTGTGGTGACTTTTCTCGTTCTTTGGTTTGGTTGCGTGTCTATGTATCATCTTATTTGTGGTTGTTTTGGATGTCTGATCTAGATTTGTCTGCAAGGTCTCGCTCTCGTGTCATTCAACATTTAGAGACCTGTCAGAATAAGAAATGCCTTCTCTTCCGAACTAATGTCACTACAGAGGTCAGAAATGTCTCAGAGTACAAATGCGGCGACATTTCGTGATTGAAATTCGAATTTGTAAGAATACCAAGAAAGCAGTTTCTTTCCGATCTAATAGGAATTTCATCTTGCTGCTGGCAATGCATAGCCAATTATTGTGGTGCAACCTTTCTTGGAATGTTATTTGAATATCTAACTTGTCCGAAAAAACAGGCCAATGGTTCCTTGAATTAAGTTACAGCTTGACTCCTGCGTTTTACATAGTCCATAAAAAACTTTGACGTGTTGTTTGATTGCAAAATGGTGTCATTCATATTTGATTTTTTTTGATTGATCCCTTGATGATAAGCCAGAATCTCATCTGCCGCCGACCTTCTCTAGTTCTGGGACTCTGTGAATAATTCATAAACCAAGTTTGAAAATTTATTTCTTTCGTTGAATGATACAAAACGTCCACGTGTTTCACTCCGTTTGACACGTAAGACATTTGTAATTTCACCGAGCTATTTTTCGCCACCGCAAAGCAAGCAAATGGGGTGGCGACTTTGAAAACTAATCATCTGTTGATGGGAACTCCGAGGGGAGTGCTTATCCATCTCAGAAATAAAAGTCAAGTATAAAACCTTCTCTTGACACTGCTAACTAAGCGTGTAACAAGAACCATACTTCAAAAAAAAGGAAGTGTAGACACTGAAGTTGGAGTAAAATTCAATATTTCAACTTCTAACTAATGTGCAGCAGATCTGGGCCTGAAGGGAAAAAAATGAAGCCAAGTCCACAAACATATTTCAGTTCATTTCAGCAGGATTTGGAAGTAATATTGAGAGCTGAGAGCTGGTTGGTAGTATATTATTGAGTGGAATCCTTCAGGGATTGGATCCTCTGTTCTCTTTGCACACTTGTAATTTTTCTTTGATCTTCTCCTTCCGAAACTTTAGACTACTTCTGTATTTTAAGCTATTTTACCTCCAACTGTTTGGTAAGGTTTAGGTTGCTTATGTAGATTGAACATTTTACACCTCATTCCTAGGATTCGATGCTCATTTTGCACCTCATTCAGGAGAATGACTAGTTCTGTACATATCAAAATTCCGTCTTTATCTGATAATTCCGAGACGGTTATACCCTAATTTTTATTTCATTCCATAGTCTCCTCGCATGAAACTGAAAATTTATTCCGAAATTAATTACATCTTGAGGATTACATCAGGCAACAAGCCAAAATTTAATTAATTCTGTGCAACCCGAGCAAAATGTGGATGTGGAAGTGTGGATGTTATACTATGTGGTGAGAAGCCAGATAATACAGACTCATAGTCAGTCAAGTTACTTTCTCTGCACCGAATTTCGAAACAATCTTCCAAACTGAACTCAGTTATTTGGGTAGATTGTTCCGAGATAAAATTAAAATTAAGACTCACTTTCATTTCGATTACATTACGACTTCCTTGAGATGAGGAAATTGTGCGTAAGCCACCCTTACCGAGGAAGACGTACTGATTAGTTAAGTAGTTTCTCGATTTCGGTTGGCAACTAAGCTAGTAGAACATCATCATGTGTCTTAGATATGGTTTAGATTGGTGACTGAATCAGAGCGAGATGCATAAGGGCTTTGTTCATATATGTATGTATAAGATAACTGCACAATATAATGTTTCTTTTACAACGTAATGAAACCCACAAAATAAGGAGATAGACTCCATTTTATTCTGTACATGTGAACGGGGAAGCGCTTCAGTGGGCATCACCATCTGCGTTGTGTTCTGTTCTTCCATTGTCTTGAACTCAAACTCGACTAAATGTTCTTATCTGAGGAATCACATCATTGAATTTTACTTGACTTGACTTGTCTTTACTTTCTCCATCTGCGGAGTAAACTTGTGTTCTTCAAGACTTGACTAAAAGCATGGGACGGAGGAGAAGAAAACAATACTTTTCGACTCGTCTTTTCTGCAATCGTGCCAAGAATACTTATTGATACTTCCGTCTTAGCTTTGTTGAGTCTCTTTATTCCGGGTTGTTATTAGAATACGGAAAATGTACAGATGAAGGAAGTGAGGGAGAAAGCAGGAAAAAGACCAACATTGGAATTGCATCTTAGAGTCTAAAATAAAATCCTGGATTTCTCAAGGGAATCATGTTCTTGATTGTATTGTTTACTCAGGGCTAAATACATGGATATAAGTTTTAGTAGAGGATTACAATTACCGTAAACACCACTGCACAAACAATAATATTGTTGTCACATACATACGCAGGATTCCAATCGATACGGAAGAACACATGGGATTGTGTATAATTTTGTGAGAATGTCCTAGCAAGTCATAGGAAGCTTTGAATATAAGTTTTGTAGGGAAAGGAAAAATTGTTGGAGAAAGTTTTAATGGGAGTTTTATCTCATAAAATAAAATTTATTATTTAATTTCCCATTTCTATCTCTGCCTTATAATTCAGTGGATGCGGGTGAGGAATTCCAGTTGTTTAGATTCCATGAGGCTGGAGATTCTTTAATATGTCTTGCATGTAGTCCAAACCGGTGGGTGACACAGGAGATAAACTAAGCTAAGAATGATTTGATGGTGAAAGCACGTTGCGTAATACGCATTTAAAAAAGTTGTCCCCATTTCTTTTCCACTTTTATTTAATAAACTGGCACGAGACGTGCATTTTATGGGTTCATAGAACTTTATTGGATGGTAGACAGTTGTGGAGTTATTATTTACAAGCGTGGCACGCGATTCGTATTTATCACTGTGCAAAATATTGTGGAGTTCTATTTTAGCTGGAGATATGCATAACACATTTTAGCAGTGAAAAGTGGAAATGACTCTTCGGAGTTTAATTTAGTATTTTAATGTACTGTTTGATATACTAATGTTTGTCAATTTGTTGTTTACAGGTAAGAGTTTCGACCCTTTCTCGGACTTTGATACCCAGCCCAGGTTTTGCAAATCGTTCTGACGGGACTCTGGTCTTTCTGTTTCTATTTGAAGCACATTTTTGCTGTATTTGTAGTTTAAACCTTGAGAAAAAACAAAAGGCTCTAATTTGGTGTTAACAAGTAGCCTTTAACATATCCTATTTCTTAACCTTTTAAACTTGGCTGCATGGTAAAAAAGCAATAAGTGGATGAAGTTCCGGAAGAAAAGCGGAATTTGGAAATTGTAGTGGAGAAAGTACGAGTATTGTTATCTTGCTTGTTTGACATCAAACTTGTGGGAAACCTTTAGTTTTTGTAATTTAAGTCCGAAAATACAAAACGGTGGAACAACTCCACAAAATAGAGTTGTACCTTTCTGAATATTCACAAAACTAAACTGCTTTTAAATCCAGCAGTATTATATAAATTGATATAATCCACCCTCCACAATTGGGTGGAATCATAACAAAATACTTCCTAAACTTTATTAATTATTAATTAAACCCATCGTTTTACTCACACAAGTCATTCTCATTCTATCCATGAAATATGCCCATAATATCAAGTCCACTGCTGTATCCCGTTTATACATTATTAACATAAGAATACAAGTATTTCATCATTTTCCGCGATGATGGTTGATCCCGATCCCACCATTTCATTAGTAGGCAGACAATAAGGGTTGATGAAAGAAGAGGAAGAAATTAGAGAAAATAATGTCATTAGTAGAATTGTTGGGGCAGAAGGGTTTGCATCGGAGTTCTTTTTGTGGAATTTGCTTTCTATGTCTATTCCTTCCTCCACTCTAAGAATAAGTAGCTTTGCCAGAAAAGATCCATCCACCCACCCAAGCAAATAACGAATTACTAAATTGAATCATCCCCCTTTCCAGTGGAAGTTGAAGGTTGTCTGATGAACGATCCGAAAACATGTTCTTTTCATCATAATGTTCAAAGTTTATTGTAGTCCGGAGAAAGAGCGTGATCATCAGCATCAAGAATGGGTGGATGGCATACTTTAAGAAGCAAAATACAAGTTGTCCTGAATGATGCCTCAACATCATTAAGACGATGTCTTCAAGAATATAAGTAAACCGGAAAATGGCGATTTTCGGAGGAAACTTTTGTTATTTACTTGTAAAATATATATTTTGTTATTCATGTATGCAAGCGTCGCAGGCGGTATTGACGGCATCTATTCCATTAACCTGTGTGAGTAAATGGAGTTTTCCTCATTACTAATTCATTATAAGTGTAATATGATACGGTCATAGTCATATAGTAATGATGTCATCCCCATCATGGTCATGATTCAGCGTATTTTCCCCCAGAAAATAGAAAACTCACTTATGGGGGAGAGAAGAAGGGTGGAGGATAAATTGAAGAGTTTTTGGTAGTGAATAGTGTGAAAGGTTGCAGTTGCTTTTTGTTTCGGTTTAGTTGACGATTCAGGCTTTCTTTTTCTCAGATACAAAACTTTGCTATTATCCCACTTTTTCCGGTAATGATGCCTGGCCTGGTGCCCGGTTCCGGTGTCGCAACAATGACAGGAGTTCGACAACTGTGTTTGTGTGCAAGAAATCTGACTGAAACTCGTATTTTGTTGGAAACAAGTGAAATTTTTCAATTTCCTTGTTTTATACATAATTGATGTTACGGGTTGCATTTCTTTGAGATATTTATGACCCTTTCTCTTCAAATCTGTCAACACCCCGAGGCAGTCCTGTCAACTTCTTCCTGGTAGAAATTCCATTTTGAATGTAGTTTCATTTTGTTTTGTAAGCTAACCCTGATTCAGGTCGAAACATTATTTTGTGGTTGAGACTTACACGGAAGCCAAGTGAATTGTATTGCTGGGTTCAGTGTCAAAGTCAAGGAACAAATGTCATCCTCAGAGCCGAAGGAGGGAGACAAGTGTCAATGTCAATGTCAACAGAATTGTAAGAGAATCACAAGAATTACAAGGTCTCATCCCCTTTCAACCAGAGTCAGCTCAGTTGTGGTTGGGCGTCTTCACATGAAACCATTGACTAGTTCCGCAGGCTCAAGTTCTTATATGAACGACTTTATTATTAAGCTGGAAGTTGTAAGTAATAGAAAAAATTTAAGCCACACACCATAGTCTAGTAACAAGTAATTCCAGGCTTGGAATCAAGACTGAGTGAAAAATGAGTCAGATAGATCGATACATCCAATTTGTTAGAATGAAACATCCCTTGTCGGCACGGGCTCGGGTATATTATTTTGTTGTGTGTTTTATTCTGATCATGAGTTATTGAACAGAAATCATTCAGAGGGAGATATCTCTTTATGATGAAGCACTCATGTATTTGTATTTTGCGTTTGTGGGAAAACTAACAGTAATATTCTCTCATTTAGAATGTTTGCGTAAGGAAAGAGTTCCTTTTCCAATAGTTGTCATTTCCTTTCCCGATTTGTAACTAAAAGGCCACGAGGGATTTCAAGGGAAGGATATTTGTTCAGCAGGTTTTTTCAGGGGATCATTTACTCTTCGTTTGAGTGTAGAATCGTTATCGTTAGTGTGGATTATTCGACAGTTGCGCAATTGCTAGGTTTGAAACAGTTTCAAATATATTTATGCAATGTGTTTAGAAATATTTTTTTAGAAGTGATAAATGTGGCTAAATGTCGTTACTACAACTAGCCAGTAAAAAGGTGCGTACAACCTCATTCACAATAAGTTATGTTGCGTGCAAGACTTTGAATGCAATTTTAATTTTACACATGTGCAGCATGAAATGTGAAATATTATGCGTTAGCCCTTCGTTCCGGAGATGAGGCGAATAATGGAAATTAATTAAGGATGACGTGACACAGGCATTATTTATATCTTCCCATTGTCCGCCCAGCCTCTGCTACGTTTCAGAGTTGGAGATCATTTTGTACTTCCACACTAACAGACGGGTATATCGTATTTTTAATTTGAAACGGATAAAGTTTAAAGTTGAAACCTTTGCGGCGTCAGTTGTTTGTTGGCTTCAGTAAAGAAAGATGAATGTTAAACTTCAATAGCAATCGACACTTGCGTCTTGTCCATACTTGAACAATGTTTTGATTTGATATGTATCTTATTACTTTTGAGATGCAAACCAATCACAATTCAGCCAGCTTTGCATTCCCATATAATTTCTCTGAGAGAAGATACTTATATATACTTACAACGAAGATCTAAAGTGGCTAAACATTGAGATTCGTATTGAAAGATGTGAAACATTAATTGGACAATTAATTGCAAGCCGTTTTTAGGAATTTATGGCGATAAGTCAAATAATACGTCTTTAGACTTTAAAGTTTAAATTGAGTCAAGTCATGGTAAAATGTTAAAATTATATTAACGCATCCGCGACAAACGAATCTCTGTTTTGTCAAAGATTTCGTCAAGTCCACACCATAAACTACTAAACAAAGGAGACATCATGTTACTTTTGACTGTCATGTCCGCTACATTTATGACAAATCTACAGAATCAAAGAATAACAGCCAATTTTCTGGTTACTGTATTTTGTCTTTTTTTGCTTCAATGTTTTACCCGTCGTAAAACGGAATGAGACAGAAGTTTCCAGCTTTGATTTGCTTCTTGATTGAAGGGTTTGTCCAACAATGTTTAAAGTCAAAGTTTTTCTCATCGCCTCAGATTGCAAGGGCAGATTAGAAACGCTTTTGCAATAAAATTACAAAGTTTACGAACTTGCGGCGCCTTGTTTCATTTAACTTTTACTAACGTTAGGACTACTTACTAACTTTAGGAAATTTCACAATTTCTTTCTTCCATCCAATTTTGAAACTCTCGTTTGATACGTTATCATTGAAACTATAGCTCATATGCTGACTTTTCTAAAAATGACGCAGTTCATGTCAAATGCATGGGTGTCAATTTCGCTTTTCTGTTGAAAAAACCTTTCACTAAATTTACAATCTCATTGTTGAAGTAATATTATTTAAAGAGTATTATGTTAAACTAATTTTTTCAAAATACGGTGCTCAAATGAAATAGTGACGTTTTCTCCGATGTAAATACATATAATAAGGACCGCATGGGGCAAAAAACCTCCAATTTATTTCTACTCACACCAATTTACAAGCAAATCGGTAGTTTTTCCTTATTATTTTTCTTTCTCCGTGTTATCATTGTTTTGTTTTTCTTTCACTTTTTTATTGACTTTATACTAGAAGAGAATTCCAAGCCAAACCAATATTCTTTCTTTTTTTCCTGGTGCAGTCACTGCAGTGTCAAGTCAATAATAGTAAGAGTAATGTTATCCATTGTATCCTGCACGATGTATCATCACACATCCCATCCAGTCAGAGATAAAAAAAACTTTGTTTCGTTCATCTCAGACAAGGGTTAAGATAAGAAGAAACCTCTGGCAAGTTTTTTTTACTTTTATTACAGATTCTTCTGTATTTTTGGACGAGACAAAACAGTGGAAGAGTAATCTAATATTGTTGCAATAGACCGGTGCAGCAAATAAGCAATCTCATTTTGTGCACTGTTATTATTGGCAGTTGTGCCTGAATGCAATTCAATGGAATGTTGGCATTGACATTGCTTGTGAGTGTGGTGGGATTGGATCAACATCAGTATTTACTCAGAGTCTAATCTTGTGGATTCACATCACAGAATTGGAAGTAGTAAGAGATGAATCGAATTGCATTTACACCAAATTGCTCGAATTCTTTGGGAAATAAGAAACATAAATCACGGTGCACAATGTAATGATGTAGTGCAACGTATTTGTAGAAGGAAGAGGATTCGTCATCCGTAGAATTTTTGTGGTGTGACATCTGACATGACGTGCGTCTGCTTTCTCCGGGAATTGATTGCATTTTTTAGCATGATGATTTCTATAAAGTGGCTGGTAGCCACAAAAACAACAAGAAAATATTGAACATTTCTGGAACAATTGCCACTGACATCAATTATTGTGGAGCAGGCATATTTATCGGGATTAAGTTAGGCAAAGTTAATTCTAGATGTTTCGAGCGTCGGTGTAGCTGTTGGTAATCCATTCATTATCTATTTACTGAGTTTACAAAAAAATCTAAAAACTTGCGAGCAAGACTTGATAAGGACTAGTGTCCAACCCTGCAACCCGAAGTAGCTTGCTTTCTCCTGTATATAAAAAGTGAGAAAAGGGGATCGATTTTTCCGTCTCAGGCAAAATATAGTAAAGTAAAAGTAAAATATCTTCAAACCCCTGATAAACCCTGGCTGCGGTGTACACATCATTGAAGCCAAAGAGGAAATCTTGGTCTGGACGAGAGTGGTATGGATGACTGGATGGTGTGGTGAGAGGGCGATGGGATGTCATTGAGATTGCGATGCGATAGTAAAAAAAATAGTAAGTGCATTTTCTACCTCACCCACCAAAGGAGAAAGCTTGCTTTCCTTTTCCAACTTTTTTCCAGGAAATGCCAAGCGTGGGTGGATTGGATGGGAAGTAAGAGTTTGGCTGCATTCAATTTGATCTTGCAATTCTCCACTTGTGCCGACATATCTATCGGGATCGGAAATAGAAATTTTGTTGCAAACTACAGTCAAGTGACAATCCCATTATTTGATTGTGTTTATCCATACTTTTCCGGTTTGGTGGAGAAACTCAAAATATCAATTTCTAAGAACATCGATTTTTATGGATTTCTATTTTAAACCGCAGGATGCAATTGGTGTAAAGTGTAATTTGTCCAATAACCATGAAGTTTATTAGGGGACCGTAAAATGAGGATTTGATATTTTTACCAGGAAGACTTACACCCTGCATACCAATGAGGAATCCGCATTGAGGATGTTAGATGTAGTTTTATCGGTGCTAATGGTGTCCTAAATTAGAAATAGTTAGTCATCAATATCATTAGTTGAGATTACTGGAAGTAATTTACACCTAACTTATGGATAGCCAAATCATTAAAGTTCAATTTTCTATGGAGTGAAATTCTTTGAGGATTTTCCTCAAAGTGCAGCCAGGACTTTAAAAGTGATGTACTCTGTAATTTGAGCAAATTGGCAATTACTTCGATTTGGTTTGTAATGATGCTTACTGCATTTTTGGGAGAGGATTTACTGCAGTTACTTACATATCGGGAATTAGACATAAATTTACCTTGGATTTAAGGTGTTATCGGGACTTAGGTTTGATAAAATTGCTTCTGGCTGAATGTTGTAATTGAGGTAGTATTGCCTAGTCTTTGCATACTTCGCCGTTTTACTAGGTTTTCATAATTTGCAGCCCAAACCCAAATTTTGCAGCACGTTTTCAAAACAGAAACCAAATGGTATGTTAAATTAAACAATTTCTCTCGATTTCACGAATTCACTTCTCTGGTCGGCTTTGCTTTCACTTTACTTTTACCCAAAAGACAAAAGGGTTCGTGTTCCATTTCATCTCAACTTTGTGAGTAAAATCTGGTAGACATTGAACTCCAAATTATACGGGTTTCAATATGGCACACAATAAATGAAATACAATAATAAAATTGAGGCAACCCATCCAATCTAGATCTCTTGGTTTGCGTTGGAGAAAGTAAATTCATTATTGGACAACCAACCCGTTTTACTTGGATTGTGTGGTGTAATTGAAATTACTCGGTTCTTTGCTAGATTGCAAGAATTTCTGCAGGATCGTGCGTCGGAAACAGTTGCGGATTTTGGAGTGAAAGGCGTGAGGAGAAAGGGATTAATTAATATTCTCCTCGGTAGAATTTCGACTCAATCCTGATTCAATTTTGGATGCGTCCGGAATTTACAAGTGCGGATAATGTTTGTGTTGTGGATACATGTAGACACATTTAAAACTATTGTTATACAGAGGTGTGTGTTCTGTTGTCAGAAATATAAATGGTTGCAGGGCATTTTCACTTTGAAATAACAGAGAACTTGTACACATATCGAACTGGAAACATTTCCAACGTGTGAGAAACAAGACAGATGTGGACAATTACGGGAGGCTAATTGACCCCTTTTTTGTCACTAAGACCATTAATTATCCTACCAACTTGCATCTTAATGGAAATTGGTAATGGTTGCAGGTTTGGAGGACTTAGTCCTGTTAAGTGTTCGATGGAAGAAACTTCAGAAGCAAAAAAAATGTCTCGTTTTTGTCTAAACTTTCCATTTGTACATAATCCTTCCCAGTCATTTAAATACTGGCTTAATGAAGTGTTCCATGTATATTGAGCTACCAGGGTCGTGTAATGACTTAATCTCTGCATCAAATCGAGTTTCCAGCCCTTCTTCAACAATGTTTATTATCTAAAAGTGTTTAAAAGTCTAAAATTACATGTATCCGACAAACATATATTTCAAGACAATCGACAAGTAACTAACTCAACTGCCTCAAAATGCAAGATAAGACTGAAGATAAGCTGTGTTTAGAAATGCATAAAATTCACTAACAAGACAAGGACAGAAGCTTATCTTTCCCATTTTGGGAAACAAATCTGTCGGAATTTTGGTAAAGTGAGGGTGAAAATAGGATAGACAGCTATTCCTCCCCTTTTCAAAACCTTTTTAAGAGTAAAGTCTAAAAATAAGCTGGAAAATACACCTGGGATTATTACCCCATTTATTTGTTTTACTTTATGGCCCGAACTTCAATCTTTTTTAAATCTGGGGAGATTCTTTCACAACCCTGCAATTTTATTCAAACATCAAGACTAGAGAAGGTTTTGAAAGTATGGCAATAAACAATTTATGAAGATTATATTCCTTCAAATCGATCAATATTCAAAGTACTCTGAGAAATATTGAGCAATAGTCATATGTGGGTATTGCATATTTATGAAGCAGGGTTATGAGAAGGGTTAACAGTCCTTATTTCTCAGATGTTATCACAACAGGCTTGCATTATATGATGGATTCGGGTGCTGTATTGCAAAAGAAACAAGATGAAACGAAATTGTTTTTCTTTCCTTTAAAAGACTAAATTGAAGATTTTTCCTCGTGATAAATCACTGCCTGCTTTCTGTTCTCTCCAGTTTATTCTCCGATTTATCTTCCTCCAGAACTGGATCACTCCAGAGATTCAAATTCAAGCTATTCTACCTACAAACCAAAACCGAGCAACTGTCAAGGCTCTTGTTCTGGTTCTGCTCTTTAAAATTGGTTCCAATCCCAGAGTTTTGGTTAAAAACTGTCCAATCCACAATTGAGAATAGATGCAATATGAGATACAGCGAGCAAGGAGCAGATTTAGTGATAATGATCTGAGACAACGGTTTCTTTTCAAGGGTTTTAAAACATGTTTCATAATGTAACACAGTATTGGGTGTGACGTGGACCATTGTTTCATGGCAAGATATTCAAAATATTTTGACAATGAGCTGTATCCACATTTTGCAATAAGGATTTATTGCTTCAGACAAATTCAAGAGTTGCTTATCTCTTCTGGGGTGTGGGAACTCTATTGCATTTTATTTAGTTGACAATCATACATCTTTGTTAAAGTGGAAAGTTGGTGTAATAAATATGCTTTTGAACACGGTTCGTTGCAAGGATGTCCTGCACTTTGTCGTGAAACTAACTCTCCCTGCCTCCATTACTGCGTTATAACGATAAGCCATCGCCTTATCTTTGTAATACTTTACGACCTTTGGATTCACGCTGTCGTGCCGAAACTCTGTTTTTGAAACTGCATTCTGGATGCAAATCCGTTGCATCTTTTCCTCGGAAGGAAAGAAAGCCCATAATTTAAGAAACAATGCACCCTAAATTGTATAAGCTTCTCCCGGAAGAAACTTCCACCCTTTATTTTGTGTCATCCTTGCTGGATGATCTAACTCGTTGGCTTTTATTATTCTTTCTTTATAAGAATAACATCACCTCCCAATTTGAATTCTTCCCCTTAAAATTGAAATACCTTTGTGACACTCGAATTCGGTAGAGGACACAAAAGCCACACCGGAGATAATTAGTTTCTGAGTTATCTGGGAAAACTCATTCGATGCTTCACTTTAAAAGAATGAATGTCTGCATGCGACACATATTCTTCTTTCTTCGGCACGTGGAATTTAAACGAGTTTACATTATACTTCGTTACAAGTTATGATGTGTTAAACCTGCCAAAGAAAATATTAAGTAAAAGTTTTATTTGTTGCAGACTGTCTACAGCTTTTACTATACCGAGATGAGAAGGAGCGTGCTAGAAACGGTCATACCAAAGCGTCCTTATCCCTCTCGGACTATTTGGCGATGGAAACGGGTAAGTTACTAAACTAAAGTTATCCGTCTTTTAGAGTGATGGCCCTGTCTTAATTTTATTTTGAGCTAGATTATCCACCCATTTAATGGCAGGACTAAAAAGTTGAAATAATGTTATCAAATGTCAGTTTGGTAGCTTAAGGAATGGAAACATGTAAAGCTCTGGCTGACAAGTAACACATAAGTGTCGGTCGAGGTGAAATGTTGAGACTTTGAGACACTGCAGAACAACTTTACTCTTACTTATCAGCATGTGGTTGGTTCATATTCATTCCTAAGGCAGGGCAGGCCATTACATTTACAACTTGACTGATTTGACGGGGTTGAAATGTTTGGGATCAATGAAAATGGGAACTTCTTTCATTTGAGGATGTGATGAACATGAAGCGAGACTTAAAACAGGACTAAAATGGTTCACTACAGAAAGATACCCTCCCTGCAGGGAATGCTGGTATAACAAAAAAGTGAATCAGTTGCTTGATTTTTGTAGAAACCAGTTTTTTCAAGGAATCCAAAGTCTTCGGAGACTTTGGTGTCAAATCAGAGGGCAATTATCTCATCTAAATCAAAGCAGGACAAGTAGCAATTAGAGAAATGAAAGGGGTGATCCCTAGATAAAAGGAAATTAGACCGTGTTTTGTACCTTGTCGTCATTATTTTTTAACCCGGCGGCGGCTGGAACGACATTCAGAGAAAACATAAAGCATTTTCATCACAAATTCCGTTGATTAAAGATGAAGTTTAAGGCTGATAAGCCCCTCCTATCATTAAATTCTAAAAAAGTTACATATTGGTGAGATGGCAGTATTTAATGTAAACTTTGGATAAATTATTGAAATATTTGTGACTAGATTGAAGTCAAATGAAACACAGTGAGATAATTATTAGCCTTCACTCGCCTTAATTTTAATTTCTGACCCACTCGGTCATGGTAGAGGGAGAGTGATTGATGAGGGTAGCCTTAAAATAACAAGCTAATTCTGAACTTCCTCCATAATAAGCACAACCCTTATAAGACAACTTTATGATACAAAAATAAAGGATTGGTTCTTTAAAAAGTTGCTCAAAATGATTCACATTTTGAAGTCGCTTGCCGTCACCCATAAAATAGATATGATCCAGAACTGGACTCTGTCTTAAAGCGATTCTTTCATCCAAAGTTTGGATCCTTGCCCTGAAATAGATAACATTTTTTAACCCCAGGTCCGTGGAGGGTCATGCCATGTATGTAAATAGTCAATTTAAATTTAACTCATCAATCTCTTGTGTTGGGCAAGGGTGTGTAAAGTATGAGTTGATTACAGTTTAAAAACGCCATAACTCTTCCTCCTCATAATAAAGTGGGAAGGATTTATGACCCACTAACTTAATAAAGTCTTACAATCTTTATTTATGACCTATAGGATTTACACTGGACAAGGAGTCAAACACGTTGGGCATCATCTGCCAAGAACTTAGTGTCGTGTTGGCGTTCGACAATCGGGAACGGTTGATCCAATGGAGTGTCCGAATTGCGAATAATCTTGGCGATGGTCAACATTTCCTGGTCCAACTGGCATCTGCTCCGACCAAGTCCAAATTGACGCCGGGACCGGCCAAATTACATGTGACGGATAAAAGATTCTGTTTGACGGGAGGTATACCTCCGCGACTGTTCGGAAATTGGGAAATTCCGCATCTCAGGTGGGTGGAAATATGAGGATTTTAAATGTACCATGTTCGGATAAGTACTTATATTACTCTAATTATGCTGGAGCATTGCTTTGCAGAATGAACGAAACGAATGCCGGATAAAATTATTTTTCATTCAAAGAAGGGGCAGATGACGTAGTTTAGATAGTCTTGCTTTAGTGCATGACAAGAAATTTTATGATTTACACTAGACTTTCATTTTTATTCAAGTATTAAAAGTTGCAGATTTTCTAAAATTAACCCAAAATAACGAAAAGCTTGCCTTGCATGAAGTTGAGCATAACATGCGTTAAAATTAGATTTCCGTATAAAAGGCTTTGAAAGCAAGCAGAAGAATGGAGTTCCTCTGTCGGGAAATGAGAATAGGAAATGAGCCAGAATATTTTTATTTTATTAAGAAAACACCCTCTCCTCAAACCCAGCCCTTGCTTTAAGCAAGTTGCTTATCTTTCCTCTCCTTGGCTTGAGTTCATGTCCAAGACTTTATGTTTCTTAAAAATCCGGGGAGGTTGCAAGTGAAGTCAATATTTTAATAAAAGCTTAAAGTCAGACAAATTGTTCTTTTCCTCGCCATCCGGTCTACACACATTTTACAACGCTCTCTATCCACATAAAGCTTGAGATAAGAATGAAAAATAATTTGAATGAAAAATGAACTTGGCGTTGGTTGTTCTTTGCTGGAATTAGGGATTCTAGGGAATCTTTTACAATGCATTCTTGAATAATTACTTGTTTTTTCAGACGCTACGGTATTATCGAGGGAAGGATTGTGTTTGAGGGTGGATCTCGTTGCGGAAAGGGTGAAGGTGTACACGTGTTGGTAGCGGATCCTGGACAGATGCAGGGCATCATTGATTCTCTGGATATGTCTTCAAAGGGTCAACTTGCCCGTGGGGCTTCAAGACGGTTTGGAAATGGTGAGAAGTTATTTATTTAAGATTTTATGCCAGGGACGCGTAATCTCATAAATTAAAGGTGCAGCTGGCATAATTAATGTGTAAGATTTTCTAGACTCGGAATTGTTCTGTTCAGGAGAAAGATTTATAAATTGTGGTTTATTCTAGATCATTAGCAACTTTCTTAAGTTCCAGTTTCAGACAGATCTTCTGCACTTAATCAGTTGGAAAAGCTTACACGTCTTTTAAATTCAGTATCATAAGTTAGCTCCGAGTTCATTTCTGGCTGGAGTAATGTCACAGAGTAATTGTTATGCAAGGATGAAGTCGGCCATGAATATTCAAATCTTTATTCTGACTTTGTTAGATGGCTCACAGCTTAGCTTTGCAAAATAATTTGAATCCTTTTAAATGCGTTAGTAGGCAGATCTCTCAAGTAGAGGCCAAGAAATACGGTTAGGACTCGGCTCCAGGCTAATTTCACTCCAGATAAACTGCTTGATTCCTCTCTTTCCGGGCGGAATCCATTATCCTGATTTATTGCCACTTAAACAATAAGATGGCATGATATCACCTATGCGGCATGAAGTGTAATAAATGAATAATAATTCAATTTCATTCTTAATGAATGCGCAGTTACAGATTCTCCCCGGAAGTCGATGAGCAGTCGGTTATCCGAAATGCGAACGTTGTCCAGCATCCCATCGGATTGTACCTCAACAACTAACATTTCCATGAATGGCTCCTCATTACACCCACACTTACCTGTCAATCATGTCTCCACAATTCCGGCACCGAGAGAAAGTTGGAGTGCCGAAGCGTTATGTTCAGCATGTGGAGAAGTGAACGGGCAAAATCCTCACCATGTCCATGGTCAAATGTGGACTTCCGAGATGGAGCATAATAATTGCGACAACTCTGCAATATGTCCGGGTTCACTAGCAGACCACACCAGTGGGACTAGAGGAGGCCACCACTCCCCTGCCAGAAATCCGGGTGGTGTACCGCTACAAATTGCTAAACCCCTACCATCCGCTATGGAACGGTGTTTGTCTTGTATGTCCTCCATGGGTCAACAAGGCCAGGATATTCTCACTCCAAGTTGGACAATGGATCTAAATGTGTCTGCTGCCTCGGCAAGTATGGGGATGGGTGGAGGAAATAATGTAACTTTAAACACATCAACTGGACTCCAGGGCTCTATTGGTTCCGCAAATAGTGACAGATTGTCCATCTCTAGTCATGGAAGTAGTAGTGGAGGTGTGACTGCCGAGTATTATTATGACACACCAAGATCCGTACTGGTGGCTGAAATGAGACGGCACAGATCCAATACTCCGCCTGGAATGTTTCAGAATGGGAGCAGTAATCAAATGTCGAATCCTAGTGGTCAGTTGGGTACAGGATGTCCGTCGCCCTGTCGGGGTCCAAAGAGTCATATTTCCACCATTCCTCATTCTACGCCTACACCACAGAGTTGTTCTAATCAAAATCATAATGGCTCGGTGTGTGGTGGTGGGGTAGGAAATTGCCATTTCCACCAGGCTGGAGAACTCAGAGTTGGTAACGTTAACGGTATCCGACCCGGTTTGGCTGGACATTCCAGCCAACAGAGCAGTAGTGGTCATATTTATTACAATGGGGCTGTTGAACAAAAATCCCTTGGAGGAAATAAAGCTTTACTCCAACCGATAAATCTTCATACGCCAACTGCGTCGGGTGGACCAGGGCCATATGAAAATTACGACTTCCCACGATGCGCCCCCTCTTATCTCGTGTGGAGGTAATGGAGATGGAAATACTGGGTCCAGTAGCACTCTGGGCTTAAATGGAACTTCATCAATGTCTTCAATTGATTGGAATAAGGTAAGGAATGGACACTGGATTAGTTTACTCCAGGGATTTTTTGTACAGTAGCCAACGCATTTTCCCCAATTCCAGACATTTCTCTTTATCACACTTATCATTTCCATCTAAAATGAGTTTTACTGACCCCACACCCATCATACCAGTTGATTACCACCCCCATTATGGAATGAAGCTTCTTAATGGTCCATTAATGACTAATTTTCACATTTCTTTTTGATTTAGAAACCTCCAATGGATCGTTCCTCTATTGCTACGACTGCCTCCACATCCATCTCACTTGTGGGCTCGTCTTCCGACCAAGAATTTTATGACACTCCGCGACCAGAGTGTCCTTGCTGTACTCATAATAATCCAACCATACCCATGACTGGATGTCCCTGCTGTTCCTTGCCTCCACCCACAATTCACCACCATCCTCATATTTCCCATCCGCATCAACATCATACTCAAAATCCTTCCTGTATCCTACGACGTGGAGGGGATCCTCTGGAAAATTACGATGTTCCACCCCACAATAATCCTCACAATCTTGCCCTCACTGCTTCCAATCAACAAATGCAACACTCAATAACTTCAACTTCCATAAGTATCAATGGGATGGGAAAAATGCCTCTGGTAACTATAAAAGTCTCATATTTCGTCTTATCTAATATTCGAATATTAATATATATTATATTCGTCTTATCTAATATTTCTGCCCTCATTCTCTTTGTTCTCTTTGCCAGGTTTCCGGCTCAATTCCCACCCGAGTCGGGAATCCTAATGCAATTTACGCTCAAGTGGATAAGTCTAAAAAGACGGCGAGATCTGGACCCAATCAGCAAC
Source organism: Folsomia manolachei (assembly GCA_036491905.1). Classification (NCBI taxonomy): domain Eukaryota; kingdom Metazoa; phylum Arthropoda; class Collembola; order Entomobryomorpha; family Isotomidae; genus Folsomia; species Folsomia manolachei. Next base: position 25,877 of record JAAXNX010000107.1, on the reverse strand, counting down.
CATTTATAAACTGTGATAATCTTCCTATTTACGAGAATCGAAACGCAGTCCAACATCAGCAGCAACCGACTTTATAGCAATGATGGCGTTGGTGCAGTTGGTCTTTCCTGTGGAAATAAAATGAATGTGAATCAATCTCAAGTCGACGCCACGAGTCACCCAGTTGGATGTCCAATCACAAAACAAACTTTGACACCTCCACAGGACTGCGATCACTCGAATTATGTTAATCTCCAATTTGCAGAGTCACTTCAGCTTTATGAAAATGCGAAGGAAATTTCTTACGATTTTCCACCCACCAAAGAAACCATCACAGCGACGGTACTAGTCCATCCGGAGCCGAAACCAAAAACCATTGAGATTCAAGTGGTGGCTGAAAATGACTATGAAAATTCTGCGGTTACAGTTCCAGTCGTCTCAAATGTATGCGAAACAAGTCAAGGAAATGCAAAGGAAGTGTCAGCAAGTGGGAGTGGTAGTAAGGAGACATCCGTCGCAGATTCAGGCATTGAAAAAGATAGCAGCTCCACATGCCCACCATCAACTTCGGCCAGTGCGGAAGAGTCACGAAGAGGAAGTCAGGAATCTCATGAAGCCGTCCTTCCATTACGAAGATCATCCAGTGTCCCCTGCAAAGGAGGTCATGCCAATAGAGGCTCCGCTAGTTCAAGTGATTCCGGAGTTTCTGGAGATGGTGCATTATTCTTTGATGATTCCTCTCCTTTGAATGATATCGCGAGGTGAGTTAATTTCGGGTTTATCTGCATACTTAATGCGGGCTGATAAGCAAATTGACAAGTTGAAATTGTCTTTTTATAGTCTTTGTCTTCATGAATCACTGCCTCGTAAATCTCAACGGACCTCTCCAAAAAATACGGCGACTACAACAACTCCTCGACCTCAGGAAGTGGAGACAAATAATCTACCATCTCCAGTTTCTCCAAATGCAGATCCCACCTTGGCTAACCGACATTATGAAACTATTGAGGAAGTTGAGGCAACTGCCAAAACTGTCAAGACAGGAGTCGTTAACGATAAGATGAATGGGAGTAGTGTTACGGTATCAAAAACCATTCCAGGGAATCCGCTAGTTGCTGCGGTCAAATGTGTGGAAACGGTACAAATCCGAAGAAATTATCTAGTCTCTGATGCCAACAGTGTGAGCAGTGGAAATTCGGATATGTCCGACTATATTGAGACAATGTCCAACTTATCTTCTTGCTCGAGAGGGTCTGGCGACACGGTGACGCTGACGGGTGCAAGTGTTCCGACGGTTTTAAATGGACCGATTAATCTTAACATATCTACTTCGCCAAAAAAGTCGACAAGCATGAAACCTCGGTCTGGGAAGGAATACTTTAAAATTGATAGGACTCTTTTTAAAAAGAATTAAAGGAAACTGTAGTAAATTGGATATGACATAGCTTGACATGTATGTAATTCTTCAAACAAATCGGTCTTGAATCATTCGTTTTAATCAAGTCAATAGTATTACGTACAAAAAATGTTGAAACTGAGGCCTGTAAATAATCGTAAAACTGCCATATTAACTCGTGTCTATTGTAATAATGTATTGTTCGCCATTTTGTATATTTGTATAAACATTTTGATACTTTCTAAATAGTTCTACTTGTACAAGGCTTACCTAGTTTGAGACGTGTATGTAACTGCAATGGTCTTATTTCAGGACAAGGTGTAATGAAATGTTGTGTTTTGGTCACGTTTATACGGGTGCATGTCGTACAATTTATGTAATCTTAAAGACTTTCCTTAAAACATAAAATACAAATACAGTAAGAATCCAAATGTACGTCTAATTATCCTGTAATTAATATCTGGGTCTTGTTCAAGTCTTGTCAATCTCAATTTAAACTCGGTTAAAGTAGTGTCGAAGGCAATACTTTGGTGTAATTAGAAATTACTTTAAATGTTGGTTTTAAAATAATTGCTCCTTCATAGATATTGAAGAATCGTAAAGGATGACTCATGCATGGCTAGAACAACCAAAGTTTTACGTATTAATATGACAAGACGAAATATAGTCAGCTTATAATACCCGAACCCTTAAGGGCTTTTTAAAGTAATGGTGTAGAGTTTAATAAAAATCATTCATGTGTTACAAAACTTGGTCGTCCAATATTTTTCGCCATCGAACGCAATGCTACAAAATGCATCTACATACCTTATTCAGAGGGATATTACGCTAACCCTTCGCAAATATCCGTGGCGTGTAGATAACTCCAGGAAAAACGGCCGGAAACCAATAACCACATCATACACTTTGCTCCAGATAATGGCCCAATTATAATTGCTGTCATTTGTAAAATAGTCACTCATTCAAACAGTTTTGTCGATTTACATTTCCAGATTTCTGCATTTTTCTAAAATTTCAAACCATTCAAAAATGAACAAACTAATAATATCTGCATTCCTTGTGGTTTGCATGGCCAGTGTCGCCTTATCCGCGTCGCCAGTCCAGGTAAGAACTAACTAAACACCTAAAAAACAAGGCATACCCATGATAAGTAATCTTAAAGCAGGGCAGTGAAGACGACGGTTGGCCAAATGAGGGGGTAGATTCCGACCAAGATATGGGTGTGGCGTTGGAAGACGATTCCAACATAAACCCAGCTCTCCTCCAGGAAAGAGCCATCAACTTCCGGAATACTTATCGGAACACTTATCGGACCAAGCGCTCTTAAACTTGGGAGACATTACAAAATTATTTCAATTTTAGTAAAATAGAATAAATTGTGAAACTTTCACAGCGAAATAGTAAAAGTTGCATGCATTCATTTTATCGTGGTTATTTTTGCGGCATGATAATTAACATCAAGTGCCGACAAAGGAGCATTTGTCAAGACTTAATTTAGTGGCTTGCATGACATGACTTAGGCACTGATGGGTAAGAGGAGTCCTTAAGGACCTCCAGCACTTGGAACGAAGCCAAGCAAACCCTTTGTTCAACACGAGATGAGTCACACACCCGCGGCCAGCAAATTTTATTAGATCGAGTCATGCATTTAATCTTGTTTTCTTAGTTTTTATCCAACACTCCGTGGTCTGCTTATCATTAAGGATAATCTCTTATCATCAGATAAGCTAGACTAGTTTATTTAGGAGACTGGCTCCCAGTTTGCATGACATGACATGACTTAGGCACTGGTGGGTAAGAGGAGTCCTTAAGGACCTCCAGCACTTGGAACGAAGCCAAGCAAGCCCTTTGTTCAACACGAGATGAGTCACACACCCGCGGCCAGCAAATTTTGTTAGATCGAGTCATGCATTTAATCTTGTTTTCTTAGTTTTTATCCAACACTCCGACTTCACCGTGGTCTGCTTATCATTAAGGATAATCTCTTATCATCAGATAAGCTAGACTAGTTTATTTAGGAGACTGGCTCCCAGTTAAAATGGTGGTTGCAGGGTGCACCGGCTGAGATTGGATTGGTAAGGGTTTTTAAAAAGAAAGCGTTCTTTAAACGTAGTATTTTAATTGATAAGTTAAAGGTATTTAAGAAATATCGTTTTTTTAGGTTTTTCATAAGCTTGTACATTGTTGGAGAGATAATCTAAGGAAGGTTGGATTGACGTCATTTAATAAGATTCAGGAAACTAGACGCAGATCTATGACGGGAATTGGCCATAGCTGAATATTAGAGGGGGAGGAGACATGTCTCTGTTCCAGGTTAAGGAAGTCCTTCCTCAATTGAACTCGAGGAGCTGTTTGGGCAGAGTGATTGTCAATCCGGCGTCAGGTATTATCTTAACTCATATATACGGCCCTTCCGTCCGCCCTCTTAATTTAGTTTAATGTTTTTGATACCAGGTTTGGAAGGGGATCTGGCCGTCAGACCTAGTGAAGATGTTGTAATTTGCTGTGGAACCGCGTATCTATCCATCGATCGGCTGGAGGCGCACCAGAAAGAAGGCAATTGCGGAAAATACTCTGCCAACGCTTTGTGAAGACATGTCGATGCCAGTGTCAACTCCAAGAGATAACGACCCACTCGGAGAGTGTGTGAATGAGCTAGAGATCGAATCCGTGCCAGTTATCAATTCCTTCGGTTCGGTGAGGGCGGAGGACATTGATGACGTCGATATATTCGAGGAAGAACCTCGGAACTTGATTTATAGCGAGGCGTCTTCTCGCCAGATGAGACCCTCAACCTCGAGAAGACTTAGTCATGACGAAGAATTGTTTCCTAATCCGTTACATGAATTGGAAATAAATGCTGAAGATGATTCTTGGCAGGATGTGGACGAACTGGAGGACGACGAGGATGATGATCAAATCGAGTACAACACCCCAAATGACGAATGGGATGAGTTGGAGGATGTCGAAGTTTATGGAGGATCTGATATGAGGTTTCAAATCGAATCAAAATCAGGGATTCGTTCCAGTTTAGGTATGGATGCAACGGAAATGCAGGATCCATCCTCGTCCCTGCGTCAAAGTGCTTTCAAACGGGATGAAAATGTTGCAAAATACAAATGCGAGTTTCCTGGCTGCCTATTTTCTACTGTAAGAGAGAAGAATTTGATGATTCATTCACAGGTAAGGTTTTATCCATCAATTCAATTGCTTCATTTTGTTTGGGATATGTTTATTTGTCATTGGGATTTAATTGGTTTTGGTTGTTCTGGGTGTAACTTATGTTTTTTGCTTCTGTCTATTTCTTTTCCGTGTTAGAATGCACACGATCCGTCCAGCAATCATGCCTGTGGTCGATGTGTCTGCCGTTATAAGACCAAATCCGAACTGACTCGTCACATGAAAATGTTCCATGGACAGTATGGCCAAATTGCGGCTGCAGCGGTACCGGAAGTCCTACGTATTACAATCAATGGAAAAAATCTGTTCAAGTGCGAAGCTTGTGGGTATATGAATCGTTCCCAACATACGGTGCTAGTTCATGTTCATGTAAGCTCGTTGTCTTTTGATTATTGCAGTTTGGTTTATTATTTAGCAGTATTAGTTTATTATGTGTTTGTCTCTGTTATTTGGTTCTAATATTTGTTTTGGGAAACGTCAGTTTATGGCCATTCAGTGTTATGACTAAATCTCGGATTTAATATCTATTTTGTTGTTTCCAATAGTCGGCTCACGACCCAAACGGAAATTTTCCTTGCAGCTACTGCGTTTGCCGGTATTCTAAGGGGAATCAGTTAACTCAACACGTCCAGATGCACCACAAGGATAAATTTCCATCTCAAAATGAACCAAGTTTTGCTCCCTTTCTCCACACTTCTGCATCTCCGCAACCTAGTAGTTCAAAATCTGCGACTTCAACCACCCATCTTCGTAATGATGCCTCTACCACGGAACTTATTACATTGAAAACTGAAAGTGGGGCTGTGGTGGAATTTAAAAGAGTGATTACAAACAACTTGACCAAGTTTGAATGTAAATTATGTCCATATTCCACTCCAAAAAGAACTGCCATCATCGCTCACGCAAGGGTAAGTTTGGTTTATCTTATTAGAATGAAGTTCTAGATGTATTTGTGATAAACCTCATTGGTTCTTGTTTCAGGGGGCCCATGTTTCTCAAACTAAATATTCCTGCCCATTCTGTTCATGCCAATACAATTCAGCTGCGCCGTTACAGGCACATATGAACAGGGTCCATCCTCACAGTAAAAGCAAAAGCCTTCCTGTTACACCAATAAAGGCTAAAAAATCCGCAACTCCACAATCACCTTCGTTTTCTGAATCACCTGGAAGCACGGGTTTACCAGTTCCTCAGGCCTCGCCGGATATGTACAAACTTATTATGATCAATCAGAAAGTCTTGTTCAAGTGTGAAGCTTGTGGCTATATGTCTCGTGATTTTGACAAAACAAACATACATATTGATGTAAGTGTGAGATTGTGCATAAAGCAATGCAGACATCTGAATTAATTAATTACAAAATTTTTCGTTTTATTTTAGAAGTCACATGGCCCTTCATCAAGATATACTTGTCGTTATTGCACTTTCCGATATTCACACCATAATGCCTTTGCAACTCACTTGACTCGGGTTCATCCAGAAGCTATTGAAAGGGTGGAGCAGACTGACGAACCAAGAATGGAACTACTCATTGTGGATGGAGTCAAAATTTATAGATGCAAGTTATGCTTGTACGCCATTTCAATCGAGGCTAAATGTCTTTCACATGTGCTGGTAAGTGGTAAAGTAAAGTAATCTAGCTAGAATCTAGTTTCTTGATCAGTTTCGTTTTTGATACATCATTTTGTCTTAATTCAATTTAGAACTCACATCGACCCGATGGAAAATTCGCCTGTGATATGTGTCCATGCAGATTTTTGCTACCGGGACTTCTTAGCGGACATAAGTCTCTTTTTCATAGAGATATGGAGTCAGTTTCAATTCCTAATAATATTGCTGTCGACACTGAACCAGAACAGCAACAACCTATCCTGCCTAACTTAATCGACGAACTTAAAACATATCCTCGTGCTTCGGCAAGTCCTCCGAAGTCTCCATCGAAGACTTCATCCAAGGAGAGAAGTACTAATCGTGGATTTGTTCGATTTACGGCTAAATTGATTGACGGAAAGCGTTGGTTTTATTGTAATGCTTGTGAACACACTACAACGAAAGAGAATGCCATAAAAAGCCACGTTGTTGTAAGTATTTTATTTTAAGTTTCAATAGTCCAAACAAAAGATGCATTGTTTTATTTTTCCTTTAGGCTGCACACAATCCTGTGAATCGTTTCAAATGTCCCAAATGCTCATGCCGATATGCGTTCAAAGGACGACTAACCGCCCATATTGCTAATAAACATAAAATTGATACAACAATGCCCGTTCTATCCCCCAAAGTTCCAATTCCAGAGGACGACTCAAATTCTCCTAGTGAAGAACCTACGTTTCAATGTGATAAATGCTCATTTTCGAGTACTGACAAGAGCTTCATGGAGGCTCACAAGGTATGAATTTTTGTTTTTTTTATGTCCTGTAGCGATTATTTAATTAAGATGACTAAAATTGTCAATTATAATACTTACAGAATTTACATTTGCCTTCAAACAAGTACCCCTGCACCTTGTGCTCATGTCGATTTCCTTCAAATTCAATGCTGCTACAACATTTAGTAATGGACCATGATAGTGCCGATTCTAGTCCTAAAAAATCCAATTCCAGTTCCGCACCAGTGCCCGACAGTTTAACCAGTTCGGTTATCAATTTTGAGGGATACGATAAAATTGTACGAGATGGACACACTTCTTATAAATGCACAGAAGCTGGATGTATGTTTTTTGCCGATGTTAGCTCACACATTAAACACCACGTGGGCGTAAGTGATTTTTAATACGATCAAACTCAAACTTAATGAAATGAAGGATTTTGTGATATAAGTAGCAATGTAATGTATTTTTTTCTTCAAAATAGTCGGCTCACGACCCCTCCCGAACTTTATGTTGTGGACATTGCTCTTGGCGATTTGCCTCAGAGGGAAGAATGAACAAACACTTGAAAGACTGTCATGGGATTATAGTTGACCAAGTCCTGGCCCCGGCTGCTGCTGGCAATACAAATTCATCAGATTTGAAAGATAAGATCGAAATACCTTTTGCTGGAACTGCCGTACTTAAGTGCCACATCAGTGGCTGCGGATTTGAAACTGAGCCACAGCACGAATCCATTTTGGAGAATCATATGCAGGTATGCATCCATTCCCAAATTTTTCACGAACTGCGATGAAATTCAAAACTTACCGAGTTTATTACTTTACTGTTTCAGAGTGCTCACAGCCCCGAAGCAAAATTCAAGTGTGAACAATGCCCTTGCAGATACAACAATAAGGCTGCGTTAAAGCAACATGTAAATTCCACTCATGGTCAGGTGAAAGGAACCGAGTCAAATGCAGTGGATGCTCAACGTGGTATGGTTATATGCATATCTTGAAATCAATGGAATTTATGTGGTAAAATCATGAATGAAATTTGAATAATTAACCAGAAGGAAGTGAAACTCCTGCTGATCTCACTAATAGTCCCGGGAAACCGTTCCAGTGTAAATTTTGTGACTTTAGTACAAAAAATAGATCGGGATTTATAACACACTTGACGGTGAGTTTGAACGTTTCGACTGAAATGGCAGAAGAATATAAGAAATGTTTTGTTCGTATTGCTTTTTGCAGGCCTCTCATTCCGCAAAAAATCCGCATCAATGCAGTCAATGTTGTTGCCGTTTTGCAAGTGCTGGAGGCTTAACATCTCACGAATATAAAGCTCACAATAAGAGTATCAGAAAGAAACAGACAAAATTGTCGGTGAAAACGCACACGGGATTGTTTGAACGGATGACAACGGCTTCAGCTAATATTACAGCAAATATACCGGGTTTGCCAAAACCGACACCAAAGCCCAAGAAACCCTGCACCTTATGTTCTTCAACCTTCAACAATACATCTTCCCTAAACTGGCACATGTTTGTAAGGCAAATATGATAACTTCAATTCAACTTTTACCCTTAAAAATTCAGTTTGAAACGAATTTTCGCTTTGTTACTTGCATTTTTAGCGAGCTCATCAAATAGCCATCTCCACGCCTTCAACTCCTGAAGAAAATGCATTATCCGATAGTGGTATTGAGACGCCTGATACTTCTGCAGCTAACTTGAGCCCTGGAAAATCACGCAATGTGAACATTGCTGTTAAGCCAGCTAGAAAATATGCCGAGATCGAAGGTCCAGATGACTTGCTATCAGATTCTGACGAGGAAAAAGAGTTACAAACTGACCCACCCGAGGAACAACATGTTGAAGCTGCTTCTCCAACGAAGCGTGGTCTTAAAACCTCCAAACACCAATGCTCAAAATGCTCTTATGTTTCTGATATAAATAATTTACTACAGCATGAAGAGGTACGCGATTTATTATTTTTCAATTTTGCTAAGCGTGTAGTGGAGGATTTATATTTTAATTTTCTTTATTTTTCAGAGGGCTCACGTTGAAAATGGGCATCAATGCAGTTACTGCGTGTGCTCTTACAAATCCCTGGGTTCGCTGAGGAAACACATATCGTTTTCCCATAAAAAGAAAGAGCACCACGAAAGCCCCAGCAGAAATAATGCCAACAAACATCTCCACAATACTCGTGGCTCCAACGTTTCCCAAGAAAATCCGACAGCCGACTCGGACAATGAGGATGAAAATGATAAGAGCACCGCTGATGTGGGTGACAATCATTCATCTTAACACAAGCAACATTATTAAAAAACATGTAAATAATGTGCTCGTTTCCATTTTGTCATAGCCGTCTTTGGAAGAGGTTCCGTCTTCCAGTAAGGATTGCTCTCGGAGTCCAAAAAATGCGGATTCTAACCCTTACAAGTGCCTCTCCTGTGGCTTTAGTTGCCGACTCGAAACAACTTTTAAAATACACGAAAAGGTAAATTTGACACTATATAACTACTCTATTGTTCTGATCACTTGCATTTCTTTTAGCATGACCACGTGAAGGGTGGCTACCTCTGCAAGTATTGCAATTGCTCTTACCGAACAACTGAAGGATTGAATAGCCATTTAAAAATCCGTCATCAAAAACACATTTCCGTCGGACTAGCTGCAACCTCAGCGGTGAAAATCGAGAACGAAAGCTTGATGGAAGCTGATGTAAGTAGTGTATATTTTGTAAAATGTTTACGTTTTGTGTAACATTTTCTAATTTTACATTCAGGATAATCCACAATCACCCGAAGATTCCGATTCACAACAGCTGCGATGCACCCTTAAGAAATGCTCATTCACCGCGACAACGTTCCCCAAGTTGGTGGAGCATATGAAGGCAGTGCATAATTTGGGCATGGATAAAAGCGGACCTCCGAATGAAGACGCTCCGTTTGAAGAAGACTTTTCCTGCCTCCACTGCTCATTTACGACAAAGTTGCGGATGAAATTAAAACAACATGAAAAGGTAATGCATGTCATTTGAGTTGTTCGCTTTAAATCAGCTGGAAATCCCGGGTTGCCCTCAAAATAATTTCTGCCATTTTGGCTGGAGATAGCGGGAGTTAGTGAAGATCGAGTAGGGTAAAAGTGACTCATGCAAAAGTGTCTCAAAGCCTTAAAAGGAAATTATTTTTGTTTCTGAATTTTAAAACAATTTGAGGCAGTAAACTACTTGTTCCAACACGGTATTTGATTGTTGAATATTTAAACTTTCAGAAACACGAGCAAAATCAAGTTGAGGAAGACGCTCAAATGGATCAGGAAATTCCTCAGGATGTGGAGAGTGGGAGTGAAGAGCAGGTTGAAAATTCTCGGAAACGGAAAAGGTCCGAGGAAACTGTCGTGGAACCGAAAGCTAAAAAGAGAAAAGCACTGAGAACTACGAAACCTGCCAATGTAGATTATTCACCAGTCCGGACCCGACGAAGTGCCGAAGTTGCGAGGAAAGTAATCAGCAGTGTTATTCAATCAGAGCAACTTAGTGATGAAGAAGTGGAATATGACAATGTCGTTCATAATGATGGTGCTACTGAAGAACCAAAAAAGAGGAAAGCAAGAGTGGAAACTGTAACTTCAACTTCAAAAGACTTGACTAAGCAATCAGAACTGGTGGTGCCCAACCCTATTTCTGAAACTCCGGAAGCTGAGAAAATTCCTAAAAAAGTACAAAAATCTGCAACTCGAGATTCTTCGAAAGAAGTTGCCACTTTGCAGCGTGCCACGGATCGTGCCACTCTACATGCGAGGAATTCTACGGATTTTTCGAAACGTGCTGAAGGCATTCGTGAATTTAAGAGATTCACTTGCTCCCGTTGTGCAATTACTTTTGAGACGAGTATGAAACTGACTAATCACTATCAGGTAATTTTGAAATATGACTAGTGGTAAAAAAATCAAAACGTAACATTTGCATTTTTGGTTTCAGAGGTGTGAAGAAAAACTTGGAGAATTCCAATGTCGGCTTTGTGACAATAAGTATGTTTCCTTGCTCAAATTAAAAGAGCACATTTGGAAAATTCACATGCTTGAACAAGACAAACAAAAGTAAGTATTTGACTAAACCTCATTTTGTATAAAATATTTTCTTGTGTATTTTTTAATTACTCAATTTTCTTAACTAGGAGTGAGACACCGGCGACTAAATCTTCCATGGGAAATCCATATACTTGTTCACTGTGTAAACTTGGCTTTAAAGAGCAAAAGTCTTACATCCTTCATATGAGTGTAAGCTTTTTAATCCGCCATGTTATCAATATTATTATTATTTCCAAGTTTTAACTCATTGTCGCAATATGCATTTATTCAGGTGCCCCATTTATTTCGGTGCAAAAAATGTGTTTTCGTATGTGGCACTAAGACATCAATGGATGTGCACAAGAACGCTGAACACAGGAAACTGATGCCATTTCAAGATCCAGGAAACGATGACATACTCGTTGTATATGACAGTTCCGCACCTGCAGCTCTGCAAAACAAGGTTTTTACATATTACGACCCTCAACAAATTAAAACAGCAGCATAAACTTACAATATATATTGACTTTTAATTATGCAGTTACAGGCATTGGGGTCAAAACTACCGCAACCTTCAAGCCCAGCTGGCGTTCTACCCGAAACGAAGAAGGAGCAACGGAGGTAATAATGACTACTAATGTTTTTTTTTTGTTTCTGGAAACTATTCATCAAAATTTGTGTTTGTCTATCGTGTTCAATTAGCTCCGAATCGCAAAATGGAACAGATGCCACTTTCAAACATAAAGATGAAAATATTGATGACGGGGAGGAGACTGAGACCATGTAAGTAATCAAGTATTACTGTAATTATTATTACAGTATTACTGTTCTCAATTCTTATCAAATCACATGACTAATTGACTCTTAGGGACAGTGATGGGAGTGAACCGGAAGTTGGTGAAAGTTTGATATGTGTGGAATGCGGCTATTTTTCGGAGACTTTAGAGGAAGCTCATGAACACAGCCAGGTACTCGATAAAAAGCAATTTCATTTTAATATGTAACTAAAACTTTACTTGTTTTCAGGCTGCTATGAACATTGCAAGTTTGATTTGTTCTATCTGTGGACACCTGGCCACTAGTGGATGTGATTCCGTCCTTCATATTAAAGTATGCTCCTCATTTTCATAGTTTAGGTTTACACCGAATAAATTGTCTTTGGATGTGCCACTAATTTAACAATACTCTTTTTCAGTCGCACGACGAGGATCTGGATGCTACTGAGATTATTTCAGTAGAACAAAACGACACTCGTGAATTTGATATGAAGGATGAAACCGGCGTAAGTAAAATTCAGTCTTATTTAGTTATAATTTGCAAAGTAGTCGCCAATTAAATAGTTTTTAAATGTCGAATACAGGGCTATAATATCGAGCTTGAATATCAGGAGGGAATACCACTTCAAGATTCAGGGATGATTACAGTGGAAGTGCCTTTAATGTTGGAGAATAACCATTCTATGGATGGAAATCAGGTCACACTTTTTGAACTCCAAATTAAGGATTTGCAATCAAAATAGTTAGACCATCAATTTTAAACACAAAATTATTAATTTTTAAGGACCCATCTACTTATTGATTTTATACTGTTGAGTCTGATTTAATTATTCTTTTTGGATATGAGCTTGTCAGAGGTGACTTTACTAAATGTTGTACATATATAAACATTTCGAGATTCTATTTATTATATCAGAAGAATTGATATTCGAATGACAATTGTTTTACTTTTGCGTGGAAATTTACTAATTTTTTAGAAAACGGATTTTCTCGATATTTATTCGTTCGTTTATGATTTAACTTGAACAATTTCAAACAAACTCAAATAATTTGCAAATTACAGAATTTGTTAAATTTCAGCTATATTAGTGTTAGTATTGTACCACAAATTGTTGTACTGTCAGTTTATTTTAGCAACTTGATGTATAATGTAGCGTACATATTTATTTAGTAGGATATTTTTTGTCTAAATTAGCCATCATTATTTGGTTGGACGCCTTCTCCATTTGGATAAACATGCTCACGCAAATTATTCAATGTCTTTTTCTGTAGAATTGTTTTATGCACTAAAACTCCACCGCCGATTAATACCGCCAGAATTGCAATTATAACCATTATAATTGTCCAGACATGTGTCACAGGATTTTCTACGGATAAAGAGTAGAATTTTTGTTGGTTAATTTAGTTGGTATTGAAAGAAAACTCTTGTTTTCTAGTGCTAATGATGAAGAAGGAATTTTATAATTATACAATAAAATGAAATGAATTACTGAGCTTACCTTCCACTGCAACGATAAATAATTTTTCGGATTTTCCTTTGAAATTCATGGCGGTGCATCGATATTGTCCTTGAACGTCATGGGTCACTTGTGGTATTAGAAGGGTGTGGGTTTGATTGTGGTGTGTCTGGTTGAATAGTTTACCAATGGGCTGAGAAAAATTTATGAATTAGTTCCGAGATTAAGTTCAGCTTTAGAGAGAGATAATTTATGGTCTTTTCCCAATTTACCACATTATCCTTTGTCCAAACAATTCGAGGTTCCGGTTGTCCCTTGGTTTTGCATGTTAAAATCATATTAGTCGCATTTAGAGTCCATACAACGCTTGTAATTTCGGACGACTCGTCGTCAAGAATGGTCGGCTTTTCTGCGACTGATAAGTACAATAAGATAAGATCTTTTGCAAGTTGCATCTCCATTCTTAAAAGACATGAGATTACCTTTCACAGAAAAGTAAATAGTTTGCTTCACCCACTCCGAGCTATTTGTAACTGGTACATGACATGTTAGTGAAGCTATGTCATGGGTTATCGTAACATTAATTTCTGCCGAGAGTGGTGGATTGTGAAGAAGCAGTAGCATTTTATAATTGGCCATTTTCTTTCTTGCCTGCGTCTCAAAGGTATCTGCAAACATCGATCTCGAGTGTAAGACAAAGATTATCGTGCGGAAAACACAATTTACCAGGCAAAGTTGTTTCCACTCCGGCACTATTCTTGGTTGAAAACCTAATTCCGTAGGAAAAAAAGTAAAACGAGCTCCGACATCGAAAGACTACCGTGCTTCCGGAAAAGACTTGAAACGTGTCATTATTCCCTTTCCAGATTTGTTTGACAGGGAATGTCGGTGTCTTCCAGGACATGGCACTTATTGTGACCCATGGTCGAAGATGGTTGGAATCCCAGTTGTCAACTAGATCAGGATTCATGCATTACCGATTTTTGTTAGCCGATGAAAGATTGTAAAACTTACAAGTGAGATTTTTAGTATTCCTTGGCATATATTTTCTCACGACAGAGATTCCATCGCCGATGCATTGGACAAAATCCATTTCCGCAGAAGATGGCTAAAATCAAGGCATGCAATTATGAGGATACATCTTTATGCAGTATAGTATGATAATACAATGCCGACTTACCCACATACTGTTGTATATGCAACTGCCATTCTTCCGATTAAAAATGCTTGCCAATTGCGGTGAGTAGAGTTGATTCATGGTTGAAGTCATTTGTGAAGGGGATGAGATGCTGGATAGCTGTTAAAATAGGCATGGATTCTTGACGATTAAAAGTTTGATCTTAACTTAGAGAATTCAACGATAAAATCTAACCTGCGTCTTCATAGCAGGGATAAGCTCGTTACAAGTGGCTGGGTCGCAACAACTATGAATCAAAATTCTGGGTGGGGTTGCACTACTAGAGCAGCATTCATACTGACGCTCTTTCTGGTTGTAGGCAAATGTGGCGTTGGTTTTAATGGGGGCATCAAATAGCTGGGCATTTGCATAAGGATCCATATCTGGATAAGCGTAATTGAATTACATAAGATTCTTTCTGATATTTTATAAAACTTGGTCTACTTACCGTAAGAAATATTGATATTCACAACATCCTCAGACTCTTCATCCTCTTGATTCTGTTCATCCAGTAAAATACACTTGTAACTTCCTACAGGTGGATAGTCATCGACCTTATTGTTGTCTCCGGTGTAGATAAAGCCCAATTCGGGCTGATAAGTCCATTTACTTGGGGGACCAATAGGTATTCGGGCCCAGTTCTCGGTCTGTCACAAAATCAGTGAGCATTATTACGCACCTCAGTAACAATTAACAAATATTTTACCGTATTTTTCCCTGGAACAATGCCAGCGTCCATGCTTAAAGCTATGTTGGCAAATGGATTGTTCACTTGGCAAGGAAGCACGAGCTGAAAAATGCTTAAGTTATTGCATGGAAATTCATAGAAAAGTCCGAAACTCACCCGGTTATCTTTTTCAATATAAATGGTAACATTCTTTCCCGACAAGACAAACACATTGTCGGATGGTCCTCCTAAGAAAGATATGATGTAAAAAAAAGTTGCATAGGCTTGTCATAATCGTTATACCTTCCCAAAACATGGTAAAATTAGAGGACAGTTTGTCATTGGGATGACTACTTTTACAAGTATATGATCCGACATACATCCTGGAGTCGCCTAACATTGCTAATTCCGTCCAATATTTAAATGCTCGGTCATCTTTTAAATCCTTGTCGTCTGATATGCGTCGCGATGTTGTTAAATAGAGACCAAATGTCTTTTCTTGGAGGAGAAGCCACTACAAGAATGCCAATGCATTTATTTATTGGAGTCATTATGAGAGTAGAAAACCAAAATTTAAGAACCTTAGCATTAGAAAACTCCCATTCCACGGGATAAGGTGCCTTACACATAAATGCGATTAAGGTCACCTCACTCGTTAAAATGTATGTGGAACCATTAACCAAGGTCACGGGAGCAGCCTGGTCCAAATCATGAGACACCGAAGTTTTCAAGTAGTTATCCGGTTGCCCACTGAAACCATCGGAGCCCACCCAGATTAATAAGGATATTTCTGGAGGCTTCTCACATCCACACCCATTAATAATTGGGTGTAGTGCAAGATAAGCCAGAATTAGGTCGTGACACCGCCGCAACATGGTTTTGGAAGATAAAATGGGAGGTTGTGGAGTGGATTACTTGGAATAGGATGCAAGGTGGAGAACGGGAAAATGTAGGTGTTTTCAGAGAGTCAGGCATGAAAAACTGAAACGATTTACCATATTTCAATTGCATACATATTTCTGTGACCGGAAACTAGTTGCACGCAGGGCTGTTTGTGAATGGCTCAATGCATGTTTATTGAAGCCTTCAATTTGAAGGACAAGTTGCTTATTTATTTACGAAAAATGTTGTACATACCGAACAATTCAACAAATCGTGTTGGAATTATGAAAATGGTTGTAGTTTTATTTTACTATGCCACTCGCTTACTAATTTTAATGCATATTAGATGAGCCAATAAGTTTAAAAACTACAGAATTTGATTACTTGAACCGGGTGAAGACAATTTATTTGTTCAAAGGAACTTTTAAAATACAAGTATCATAATATAAATATATACACCCTTTGCAATAATTAAGATATGAGGCGTATGCACGAAGGAAATGTTATAAAAATATGTTGAACTTTGTACACAAAAAATTTAAATTACATTTGCAGAATCGGGTTGAGCGTGAGATATGTTTTCGAACCACTGCAAAATAAAATATCAACAAGTTCTTAATATCGGATCACAGAAAAGTAATAGGATTTTTAAATTTTGTGACTCACAAATAATTATTCAATTGCGTAGAATATTAGTATTTTCTTTCTCGTCGAAATCGATTTCAAAAGCCACACCATGGGCTGTGCTCTTATCCGAGAGAACGCGTACCGTGGCAGGAGTTGGAGCTGGTTTCCTCACGACAAAAGTTTCTCTGGAATTTGCTCCTCGAACATCCTAAAATTTGACAAAAATTAACTTTCAATACTTTCAAACGAGCACTAATCAAGGAAGCGTTCCTTACCCCCGTTTCCGGGATGTAAGGTTCACTGTTTCTATTTTCATGTTTGAAAGCTTGCGATCTGTCAAAACGCGAGGTAACGGCTCCTGACTTTGCTAATGTTTTTCGCAACAATGTGTTTTCCGAGATAAGTTTTGTAAGCCGGGCACGTAGCTCGTCGTTCTCCTACATTTAAAACAGAGATGTGTGTTACAGAATTTGATTAATCATATCAGTTTATTAAGATATTGAAAATGTTATTACCCTTTTGTACACCTGGTTTTCATTCTTCAAATTTGTAACGTGGTGAATTTTCTGTCGGTGATTCGAATGGCCCATTAAATGAGCGTAGTCTTCGGATAATTTAACATTTGCCAATTTAAGAGTTTCATTTTCCTCAAACAAAGTGGAAAAGGATGCCCTTTCATTTTTCCATCGCTCCTGAACTTCTTTTAAAGCAGCCTCCCTTCGTTGAAGGTCTTCCTTAGCCTGATTCCGCTCATCAATTGAAACATCAAGAGCAGATTTGTAGTTGACAGTCTCAGCGTTTAATTTATCAATTGTTGCCAACATAGCTGAAATCTGAGCATCCTTCCGGAAAAGATCTGTCATGGCTTGATTGCGATCATCAATTGTGGTACACAGATCAGCTTTAATATTGGTTATTTCCTTGTTTAATCCCTGAATTTTTGCAAACATTTCTTCCTTCTGTTGCTTTAAAGCCGCATCCATCTGTAAAAGGTCTTCCTTAGCTTGATTCTGATAATCAGTTGCCGCAGTAAGAGCAGCTTTGATTTTGGCATTCTCCACGTTTAATTCCTCGATTGTGGTAGAAAAAGCTACATTCTGTTCATTAAAGGCAGCATCTTTCCGTTGAAGGTCGTCATCCCGTTCCTTCAAAGCGGTAGTTTTCTCGAGAAGATCTTGCTTAAGGAATTCACTCTCTTGAAACAATGCGGAGAAAGCTTCTTTTTTACTTTTCAATCCTTCTTGAACTTCCTTAAGTGAGGCGTCTTTCCACAGCAAGGTATTGCTTAAGGGACTCGCTCTCTTCAAACAGTGTAGTAAAATCTGCTGCTTTATTCTTCAATGCTTCTTGAACTTCCTTCAGAGCGTCCTCCTTCCACAAAACTTCTTCCTTGGCCTGATCCCTCTCATTCATTGTGGTGGTCAGAGCAGCGTTAATTTCCACAATCTCTTTATTTAATTCCTCAATTGTAGAGGTCGTGGTTTCAGTCTGGGCGGCCAGTTGAATCTTGAGTGAATTGGTTTCGTCTGTCAATTCCACTACCTTAATTTGCATTTCATTTAAAGTGGCGTCTTTGTTAAGAAGGTCTTCCTCGGCCTGTTCTCTTTCCACATGAAGAATTTGAATTGCATTCAAATGCTCGCTAAGGCAGTTTTGGGTATTGTTCAGATCTGTCCGTAGTTCGTTAATGGTATTTGACATCTGCTCAGCCAAGTCAGACTGATTGACCGTCTGGATGATTAGGGCCTTTGTTTCTTCAACCAATTTGCTGATTTCTTCGTCCCGTTCCTTCAAAGCCTCATTTTTGCTGGCAAGGTCTTGCTTAAGGGATTCACTCTCTTCAAACAATGTGGAGAAAGCTTCTTTTTTACTTTTCAGCCCTTCTTGAACCTCCTTCAAAGAGGCGTCCTTCCAAAGAAGAGATTGTTTAAGGGATTCGCTCTCCTCAAACAATGTAGTAAAATCTGTTGCTTTGTTTTTCAATGCTTCTTGAACTTTTTTCAGAGCAGCTTCCTTCCACAAAATATTTTCTTTGGCCTGATTCCTCTCATCCATTGTCAAAGACAGAGCAGCTTTGACGTTGACAATCTCCTTTTGTAATTCCTCAATTGCTGCAGACATAGTTTCAGCCTGTTCTTTCATGGCAGCATCCTTTCTTAAGATGTCTTTGTCCAGTTGCATCAAAGCTGCAGTTTTCTCGAGAAGGTCTTGCTTAAGATATTCACTCTCTTGGAGCAAGGTGGAGAAAGCTTCTGTCTTGTTTTTCAACCCTTCTTGAACTTCCTCAAGTGAGGCGTCCTTCCACAGCAAGGATTGCTTAAGGGACTCGCTCTCTTCAAACAGTGTAGTAAAATCTGCTGCTTTATTCTTCAATGCTTCTTGAACTTCCTTCAGAGCGTCCTCCTTCCACAAAATATTTTCTCTGGCCTGATCCCTCTCATCAATTGTTGCAGTCAGGGTAGTTTTAATGTTGATAATCTCCTTTTGTAATTCCTCAATTGCTGCAGACGTAGTTTCAGCCTGTTCTTTCATGGCAGCATCCGTTCTTAAAATGTCGTTGTCCAGTTGCTTCAAAGCGGCAGCTTTCTCGAGAAGGTCTTGCTTAAGAGATTCACTCTCTTGGAGCAAGGTGGAAAAAGCTTCTGTCTTGTTCTTCAACCCATCTTGTACTTCCTTCAGAGCAGCTTCCTTCCACAAAATTACTTCCTTGGCCTGATCCCTCTCATCCATCGACGCAGCCAGAAGAGCTTTAATATCGACCAACTCCTTATTTAATTCGTCAATTGTTGCCGACATAGTTTCAACCTTTTGAGCCGAGTCGGAATCCAAACTTGCGAGATTTGCGATAGAATTTGAAGTTGAACTTGCCACAGAATTGGACCTAGATCTTGCGGAATTTGACCTAGAATTAGGCTTACTATTGCTTCTAACCATCTTCCGGCTTCGCCCTGGTGTATTAACTGGTTCTGGAAGTCGAAATTCCCCGACATAATCCGGTTTGGCGTCATTCCTCCCGCTGTAAGCTTCAAAGGCGATAGCTCCCTTGGCTGGGGGCTCTGGTTTCGGCGTGTATCTCGTTGAGGGTGGAGCACAACCTGGTCAGACAAGGTAAAAGTAATTCAATTAGTTGGTTATCTTAAAATT
Organism: Folsomia manolachei; assembly: GCA_036491905.1. NCBI lineage: Eukaryota > Metazoa > Arthropoda > Collembola > Entomobryomorpha > Isotomidae > Folsomia > Folsomia manolachei. The sequence goes on along the minus strand of JAAXNX010000107.1, from coordinate 6,167 downwards.
AGTTGAATAATTTCAGTACAATCAAGGTCCATGCAAAAACAATACTAAAATTATCCCATAATCATTCAATCAAATTCAACTATGCAGTCAGCCATCACAATTTGTCTTATCATTTTTCTAATATAATAATTGAATAATGAAATACCAGCTTCTTCATTAAATCGCTTGATGGGAGCTTTATTGAAGGCCATGATGCCCTTTGACCTCTTTGGCGGTGTGATGGGTAAACAATGGAGTCGTTGATAAACCCTTGATCTTGAAGTAAAGACGGAGACTCCTCACTAAAATGCAACCTTACTTATCAAACACTTATCAAATACTTATCAAAAATTAAAAATCTTGTCTCTCCTGCTCAGGCTTCTGGAGCTTTTTTTTAATATATAACGGACAGCCGAGTTTTCCCACGGTAAAATAGAAAATCCAGCCAGAATCCTCCCTCCTTCTCACATAACCCCATTGTTGCAAACAATGATATTCTGCAATAACAATGTTAGCAATGCTCACTAATTTGCAATAATTTTGCATGCAATATGTTCAGTAAGACGGTGTCATTATAGAGTAATCAGTGATTAAGGGTCAAAATATGGTGATTTCACGATATTAGCCGTCGCGGTTTGATTTATCTCATGCAAACAAAAATAGATTTCAGTAAGAAAGCATAACAAAGGCGTTGTAATAAAGCATTAAAGCAAACTACAAAGAGAAAACTTTCTCCAATTGTTTTGTCAGCTTCGGAGCCTGTATCGGTAAATTCCGATATTTTGGATGAGCATGGAAAGTGCGGATTTACTTCACACTTGAGTACAAACAAGCCCGTTCTCCGAAAAGTGTTACGTTTACGTTACATCCTTGGATTCATATGAACATGAAGCATGGCATGGATATAGTGACAATTGCATCATAGTAGGTAGTCTATTGAACACCCGATTTGCAGGAAAATATCTTTCTTCTTCTTCCTTAGTTTTAATCGGTGGTTGCTTCCACGCTTGTTATAAGTTTATTAACAAGACTAAATCTACTAACTTGACGCATACTAGTGGCACAAAGTCGGGTCGGGGATCATTCTCACATAACATTATTATAACATTATTATAGCGAGTTAACTCATCCATGGTGCATAGACACTATAATGTTAAGTGGTATGTATTGCAACTACATGTGGAAATCAGTAAATTAATCAATTCTCTGTAATGCCGGGTAGAATTACTTGAAATATATGTTTATAATATTTGCATTATTTTTGGCAATTTCACAATTTATTTGGGTTACATTATTCATATTGTCTAAATGGCATAATGCCATTGGTCTTGATATTACAGAAACATTTAATCAATTACCCCAATTATACCCTGACCTGCGGTATGGATATACCTATGCAGATTACATAAATTACACAGTTAACCCATTAAAAGAGACCACTTAGTCTAGATAAGAGCTGCATATAAAGTTAGGACAGCTAGAAACATATCCTTGATAAGGATTTATCCTACAATTACACGGGACACAAAACAAAGGGATGGAGCAATTCCTACCGGCACTGATGCCTTTGTAAAGAAAAATTTAACTTTGGAAAATCTTCTTTATTGCGGTGCTAAATTCGAGTTTCGGTTAAAAACCTAAACTTCAAAATGCCAATGTTAATGGTGCACGAAGACAAATTGAAACAGGATACGCCAGGATGGGACTTTTTCCAAAAATATTGCATAGCATTTGCTGCCGCTGCAATGGCAGAGACGGGTAAGAACCAACAAAAAAACGTAATGGATTGAATTTGCCGTTAAGTTTGATTATTTTACACTACTTTTGGATTGGCAGTAACTTACCCTCTTGACCTGACAAAGACTCGGATGCAGATATCTGGAGAACTGGCGAAGTCAGGAGGATCCGCAAATAATCCAGGACATCGTCAAGGAATGGTTAGGACAGCTCTGGGTGTGGTTAAGAACGAGGGACTGCTTCATCTCTGGAGTGGACTTTCACCGGCACTTTATCGACATGTAGGAGAATAAACAACTTTCTCCTTAGAGTTTTGTCTTATCGTACTTATATTGAATAGGTTATCTACTCCGGGATACGAATGGCGTTGTATGAGAAAATTAGGGATGACATCTTTGGCCGAGAACCGGATGGATCTTATCCAGTTCATAAGGTGGGTTTGGGCAGTGGAAGGAGCAGAGAAAGTAAATTGGGTACAAAATTGTATTTTTTGTACCATTCCAGGCAGCGCTGACAGGATTGATTGTGGGTGGATTTGCACAATTTACAGGTAAATTGTCTTTCCTGTGAAAAGTTTTTGCGTAATTTAGGGTAGAAAGTTCTTGACAAATGTTTTAATCGTGATTCCATTACAGCTAATCCAATGGATCTGGTGAAAGTTCAGGTACGTGCCTCTTGCCTTTTTCTATCCAGAGTTAGTTGAATCGAATCAATTTTTAAAATCTTACTTATTTCTTCAGTTACAAATGGAAGGACGCCGACGTATGGAAGGAAAGCCACCACGAGTAAAAGGAGTTTTCGAAGCGTTAGCAAAAATTTGGGCAGAAGGTGGAATCCGAGGATTATGGCGTGGCTGGGTTCCCAACGTTCAACGAGGGGCTTTAGTAAATTTAGGGGACCTAACAACTTACGACTCTGCCAAAAGATTTTTGTTAAAAAACACGGGGATGAAGGATGGAACTGGGGTTCATATTTTGTCGAGGTAGGCAAAATTCGAAATCGACTCATTTATAAAGAAAGTGTAATAAATGTTGTATGTTATTCCACAGATTGTTAGCTGGACTAACAGCCACAATTATGGGGACGCCGGCAGACGTGATTAAAACTCGGGTGATGAATCAACCCACGGAAAATGGGGTGGGCCTGTATTACAAGAATTCTGTGGACTGTTTACAGAAAACGATTAAAAATGAGGGTTTCTTTGCCCTTTATAAAGGGTTCCTTCCTATTTGGATGAGACTTGGGCCGTGGTCTCTTACATTCTGGGTTTCATTTGAATGGCTACGAAGTGCTTTCGGGGTTAAAGGGTTTTAATCTAGTCAGGAGACAAATCATGACTCAAAATAGTGGAAAGAAAGAGTTTAGGATTAAATAGTCAAAATAGAAATTGATATGTGACTGAATCAGAGGATTTATAGTTCTTAGTGGTGTAAATAATATTACAAAAATCCTTAGGGAATTGTAAACGATGCAAACTTGTCAGAAAATTGGACACATATTTTTTACAAGTGATCAATTAAGAATTAGTCAACTCAATGTAAACTTTAAACGTCCTAGAATTTGATAATAACGAAGGCAGCTTTTGTCAAAGGATCGCAAAGTAGACAGGCCTTTGGAGAGTTAACATATATTTAGTCTCATTAACTAACGAATGTTAAAGCAATTGTATGTAATCTCGTCTTGCCATATCTGGTATCATACCTTGAAAACAATGAAAATTTAGTCAACATTATTTACAGTAATGTGCATCGATAAGCAACCAAGATATCAGTAGTCAAATCTTAACAAAGTCGACCAATGGGAACCATTAACAGAGTTATATTTATGTAATAAGATTATAGGACCACCACCAAGTTTTCTAAATCGTGTTCTGATTCTGTTCAATTAGGTTTTATATATTTTATACAGTTAAAGTGATAGAAAGTCTAATTTGTAATTAAGCTAGACAAATTCGGTGTACAATCAAGATCAAAGGTCAGCTCAAATGTTTTACGGATTTGCACTTTCCAGACAGAATGTCTTGTACTAACAAAATCAGCTATTTGAGCTACAAACTGTTAAATATCATTAGGAAAATTTTAACATTTAACAGGTAGATGGTAAATTTTGTCGGGAAAGAAGGTCCAATTACAATAGATTGTACATCTCTGACTGAAATGTATCACAGATCTAGAAATCAGAGTTAATTTATATTTTCTGTGTGGAAATTGAATTGACTAAAATGTAGCATGAAACAATGGTCGCGATGAAAATGAAGAATAAAGCTCCAACCAAGAAAATATCTGTAGTGTTTCACTATTTTGTGAATTTACATTATATTATTTACATGAATTTATTTAGCAAAAGTTCCTTACAACTTTCCCATTTAGCTTAATTAAACCAATCCAACGTATTTTAATATATAATCCAAAAACCTTCATGAAACCCCTTAATTCCCAATAACCCGGATGGCATAAGACCAAAAAAATTGACATTTAATAAAGAAATGAAGTAAATTATGTTAAGATAGAATGACTAGGGCTAGGCCTATTTTAAGGTAATCTTCCTAAGGGAGTCTTGAAATCTCATAAATTCATTCCAATTCATACTCATGATTTTCATGTTTAGTACAATTTTAGGCGTTTAGATTGAGATCATGTTGGTTCAAAGTTTCATCTTATCTTCAAACTGTTCCAAGTACAAAGAATTTGTGGTTTGAAGTGATTTTTGACACTTAAGGGTTGTGGCAGTAACACGAGTCTAAAGTATTTTGTCGAATCCATTCCATATATTTTGTGACACGTGTATAAACTCCGGGATAATTTGACCTGTTTTGAATGTACGTATTAGTTTGGGTACTAATTACATAGCAATATAATTATCTTATTTAACCTTGCGCAGCCTTGCCCCCAGCTAACAATAGCGATCACGTACTTGGTCCCCTCTGTACTGCTGTCCTCTCGTAAATCCTCCCAATTTAACGGACCCCCACTGTCTCCCTGACAAGCGTCCAGTTTGCCGTCGGGATATCCGGCACACATCATGGTGTCCGTGATTTCTTTGGCTTGGTAGTTTGTAGAAATTTTGCATTCCTGGGAAATTGCGAAGTAAATCAGATTGGGAAAAATTTACGAAATTATAATGCCAACCAACCTCATTTGTCATGATGGGGACTTCGACTTCTCTGAGGATATGAGATGGTCGACCTTTCTCCTGTGTCCGACCCCATCCAGCCACGGTACCCTTCTCATCGGCAAAGTCCTCGTCCTCTTTTGAAATGAGTACAAAAATCACTAAAATCAGAACCACAGATCTTATAGGACCCATGGTCCAAAAAAGTCTTACCCAAATCCACCGGAAGACACGCGGGTGCAATGGATTTACTGAAACGGAATGGCTTATCCAGCCTTAAAAGAGCGATGTCATGATGGAAGTTTGCCCGGTTGAAGCCTGGATGTCTGATTATTGTCCCGATTTTCCTGTATTGTGTGTCAGACTCATCCGTAAAGTTTCGGTCGTGTTCTCCAAATACGATTGTGATTTGATCTTTTGGAACGCCGTGGACACAGTGAGCCTGGTTTAACGGAGTCTTTGTATTATACAATTGCATGATTTGCGAATTTTGTGTATTTGTATCTTACGGCTGTCAAAACATATCTGTCACTGATTAAGGTGGCCCCACAGTAAAATTTGGTTTTGTACATAAGGGCTGCCAACCAAGGATAGGAATTTATTTCGGCTACCGTGCCCCCAACGATGCGTTCTTCTCTGTAGCTTAGACCACATGCTGCAAAATAAGGCATTCATGATAATAATGTAATCAGAGTGAGTGAAAGACGTGTATGCGAATATTACTGCAGTCCTGGCATTGGTCAGTTGGCTTTTTTAAGAGTTCTGCAAGTCCTCGAAACTGGAATTGAGTAATTTTAAGTCAAATTTTTTGTATAAGGTGAGGGCGTTTCGACGCATAATATTCCTTTTTAACTCGGCTCAATTATTGCATGGAAAATATTAATACAAACAGACGGAATGCATGGAATTGAGACGCTAAAACTTTTTGAAGTTTGAGAAGCTTATTTTACATTTTGATACTCAGTCTGGGTTTAACCACATAAAATTACCTTATCATCCTGCAAAACCTTTCTCAAATGTCTCGTATACTCTTGAGATTCCTCTCCAGAAACGGTGGAATCATTACTACGCACATTTGCATTTGATCCAATTAAGTATTTGCTATGCATGGTGCTCACAAGGCTGGCACTGCTACCATGATCTTTTGAACTTTGTATTCCAAACAGTTTTAAGGAAGGTGCACAATAAACGGTTGTGAAAAAACTGGATGTCAAAACCAAGGCATAAAGTGACGCGATGGAGCTAGTCATCGGTCCTTTAAACCAAACCATTTTGGAAGGTGCTCTAGTTATTAAACACTTAAATTAGCTTAAACATTGATACACACCGATTATCACTCG
>JAAXNX010000106.1:0-48394 GCA_036491905.1 Folsomia manolachei | reverse complement strand
CTTGAAATTTTGTACACATGTCAAATTGGTTGTTGTGAATGATTTGAACACTTTGTTAAACGCGTCAACAACAACCTACACTCTGGCTCGGGCTATATGATGCTGCACTGGAGGTTTTTGATTGAGCATCAATTCTCCAAAATTACCAACAACCAACTTGGCTGGAGATGTGAAGGACCCACCACCGATCCGGCCAAGCTGATTTTGTGATGGAGTGGAATTTACGGAACGGGTGTGGTATGACATTTAAGCAAGGGTAAAGGTGGCAGAGTCAGTCGGTCTCCTTTGAGTTTGGACAATGTCAAAAGTGATACTAAAGTGATGTATTACAGCGCAATGGGTTAAGTAGCTTGAAATGAAAGAGAAGGAAAGTTTTGTCACTTATTGTTACCTCGAATAGATCTTGTTTAGCTCTTTTATGGCGTGGAGTGGAGTGGCGTGGCTCGGTGGGACGTGGTATTGGCTCTTTTATCCTAAGTAACGTGTAGCCCTGCCATTGGGGAAGTAAAGATCTTACAGACGTTGACTTGATTTGACTTCTCAAAGAGGAAAGGAATAAAAAGATCCTCTGCTTGCCTTTCTAGGTATCTTTCTGCCGTCAATTCCTTAGATATTTTCTGGCAATGAATGAATTGAATTTGACATAAGGCCACACCTCGGAACTTGGACCCACTTTTGCAAATAAAGTATCCACTCACTCACTCACTCTTTCGTAGAGTATAAAGAATCGAAAATAAAGATGGACTGACATCTAATACAATATGATTCATCCTCATCTTTCCTCAAAAGACAAATATCACTGGATCATAAATATTGGCAGGATTGTAGTCCTGAGTCTGGTCCGATTTCATTATTGTATTACTAGGAAAAATGCACATGTAGCACTTCAGAATATTGACTATTTATAAGTCTCAATTGCATAAGTGTCAGCAATTATTGACGGTTTAGAAATTTGTGGAAGAAAGTTGGACTTTCTAATAATGATGAGAATTGAATTTCCTCTTGCATTCCATCTCCTATACTCCAAAATACAAACAATAGTTTGAAAAGCGATCCATCATCTCACTCACTCCTTTTCAGACGAAGATCAGTAAGTTTTACATATTCTTGAAATGACGCCATCAATCTACTACCCAAGACATTTTCATCATTCCTTTGGCCCCATTCCACAATTCTTTATTTTCCAAATTCTAGGAAAATTTATCTGTTTTAGGCAGGATGACTTTAGCCTAAACTTGATTCACAAGTGCCGCAACCACTTCCACTAAAATTCTTCAGCCAATAGGTATTGAGTTCTGTCAAATTCCTGCGATTTTCAGACATTCTATTGAAGGACAAGGGGCAGTAATGTCGGTAATTTTTATGATTTCTGCTAAGAGGTAACTATTTTAGTTCTGAGTTTCATCTTTATCCATCAGAACGCTATGATTTTAAACGGCAATTATTTTGTCACGTATTTCAAAGTTGAGATGCAGAGACCACCGTGCTGTTACAGGGAAACAACTTATTGAATGACACTACCAGCAGGACAATCTTTTGCGGCAAAATCCTCCAGCGTTTTAATTGTCGTACGCCAGGTACATGAGGTAGGTGGTGGTCATATAAAATGGTACTGTTGGAATTTACGACAAACATCTTACTCACCAATCTCACCGCTAACAAGGAACGACTGTCCATCTTGGCATGATTATGACTTGTTCACTTCATTGTATTGTATTTAGATTTCTTTCTCCATCATAAACTAACGGAATTGTCGGCATCACTAACCAACAACCAACAAACAACTCTCATAAAATAAACAAACCCAAAGACGAAAAGTTAACTTGTTAGTTGTCGCCATTATTATTGCCTGTCCATCAAGTTGCTGCATGCCTATAACTAAACCATTTGATTTTCTATCCCTTGTGTCAGTCAAGCTAACCATCCCTTTATTCTGTCGTACTGGTGGTATATTGGGTACCTACTGCACGGTTAGATATTTGGGTTCGATTCGACGGATGAAGTAAAGTTGAGTCACAAAGCTAAACTGGCTAAATCTGAGCAATAACAATCAATCTCGGCATGTTCTTGACTTGACTTTTAATTTAATGGTTTGTCTGGTTGGGTGGTTTAGTTCCTTACTGACTTTAATGCAGGTCACATTTAAGAAAGGTTGAGAACATTCAGTTGGTGTCATTTAAGTATTTGTCATTTCATTTGTTTTTGGAAAGAGATGCTGATTTTGTATGACCCTGTAAGTCGCCCCGCCGCAATAACGACATGCAATTTGAAGGAAACGTCTCTAAACGAGATGAAGATGAGATAGTAAAAGAGATGCCATGAGAGACTCTCAGTTAGTGGGTCCTTGGTGTTTTTGGAACTGCGATAAAATGAGCTGCCATTCTCGTAAATAGCATACCTGGCTGGTCTTTCTCTTAGAAGGAGACCGCGTTATAGCAATACGAGTAAGGACTCCTCCGTAGGAAAAAGGCTTTATAATTTGGTGACCAAGGAGGACATAGCGGCCTGGGAATGGGACAGTAGAAATAACAGCCAGCGCATTTATTAATGTGGATGCGATTTAGGTGTGTGAACTATTTTCTAGCCACAAACTGTACTTTCACCAATCTGCTGCTGTCTCTTGGGAGAAAATCTAACCAAGAAAACCTAAAACCAACCGCAAACAAAAAGTCGTCTTATCTTATCGCAATCTCAGCAAATAGTTTGTTTCTTCTTTTGCAAAGATTTCCAGCGTTGGCACTGAAACTCGATGTTGGCAGCAAAATGCGGAAATTGTGTTCAACCGAATCTTCCTGTTTTAAATTTTACACGCTGAAAAAGAATCTAGGCCAATTATTTATTTGCTTGTGCAGGTTGATGTATACTCAGCAAATCCAACAATTTGTCACGTTAGCGTACTAGCAAGGTATGAATGGTAATTAAATGGAACATTTCTTGTCCATCAGAAATATTGACTGACTAATGATGGAGGTATGTTTGCTGGGGCATGAAATTAAACAAAGTCGCATCCCACACACAGCCCAGGTCTCATTTGTCCATGTCAATTTAGTTTTGACACCTGACCAATTCCAAGAATCCATAATGAGGAAATATGCAAGTTAACATTGTTGCCGTGAGGGTGGTTCTTTTCCATTGGGTGACCGCGACTCATTTTTCAATCCATTTGACATATGACACTGACAGTTGTAAAGAAAGAAAGAAGGCGATCAATATATAGTTGTGACATTATTGTCTTGTGACACTTTTGTAAACAATGGCCATACCTGCAATTAGTGTGCGGATTTCCTGTTTAGAAGCAACAAATTCTACATATATTCAAAACCTGAGTGGGAACTCTTTACTTATTAAAAAAGAATTTCTTCAAAAACGCACCCACAATTCCATCCAGTAGCATATTAAATTTAAGGCAATTGTTAGCTTTAACAATGCCCATACAACCTTTGCGGCGGTATCCAGTAGTAGAATTACAGCAACAGATTTTACTTCTTTGGAATTAAAATACAATAAAACTAAACGGTTTAAAAGGCTGAGCTTAACTTATGTTTAGGATCGAGGTATTAACATGAGCTCCCTGTTCATAGCGGACATTGTTAAATATTGCTTCTGCCCCTGCTTCCATTGTACTGATTGTGAATCATGCATATGTGGCTATCCTTATCTTGTCAGTTATTCCCTGTGAGAATTGAGGGAAGGCTGTGATTTGGAAAGAAACAAGAAATCAGAGAAGGCAGGCACAAGGGGACCTTCCTTTAAAAATTGAGAGAATCACTTGGTTGGGTGGATGTAGTTCTGCTACCTAACCCAACCATTTGACCGAAGAACACCTGTTTGAAAGACATCAAAGGAGCCGACAATCTTAAGCTTTACTCACCTTAATTAATGAAAAAGAGCTACTGACAATAGTCTGACAGCATCTTCCGCAGTAGCTCCAATACCACAGCCAACGGATGAATCTCACTCATAAAGGAAGGCATAGTTAAGCTGGCTAAAAGCTAAATCTCTCACCGTGAAAATAACGACATTAACTTTTTGATCCCGGGGTGCGTGGTAGAAGCTGCCTTACCTGTTGCCGTTCTGGTGGAGTTTTGATGTTGTATTAATAATACTCTGCAGGAAATTGGACGAGGTTTTATTGGTGAGAGGTTAATATTACGTGGAACTACTGGCCAGGATTTGAATTACATAAAATAGTTGCGTCATGGGACTATTTTCATTCATTTTGATTCAACAGAGATTTGATTAAAATAAGGACGATGGGAGTTGTCGCCTTGACCAAGGACACTAATTCATACCCCGCCGTAATAATGATAACCTCCATCCTCGTCGCAGTTAGCGTTTCTTTCAGATTTGGAGTTATGCTATTATTGACAATTAGCAGATCCTCAATAAAGCGTGCCGACAACTGTGATGAGTGAGATGAGATTCTTATGTATATATAGCACCTCCTAGTTATGTGATGCCGACAGTCTGATGATAACACACATTAGGTCATAATAAAATAGAATAAAATCAACAAACAAAGAGCCCAATAATGATCATCATGTTCATGATGATCTTTGGATGGTAGTTGCACTGTAATTTTTTCAGCTGCATGCTAACTGCTAACTAGACCCATCAAAATTTTAGACGACTCAAATTGGTGAATTGCATGACTACCACAAAGCAACCCGAAGGCAGGAAAAGTACAGCACATTATGTGAATCATAATCACATTCTTGTGTATTGTTTTCTCAAAAAGTCCAGTGAGGACAGATTGCCTCAGGAAATTCCAATCTTTTGATGGGATAATGAGTTATCCTTATTACGTAATCTCTCTTGGCTCACTTAACTGCTTTAAGTTTTGTCTACGGTTTGCTCATTTGTTGATGTGGCCAATGTAATTCATGCCGATAAAGCAAATTAATGTGTGTAGCAATAAAGTTTAGGCGGAGGCAGTGTCTCAAATTTCGGGCTTTGGAGACAACATAAATTTGTGTTATTCGGACGGCACGGTGCACTACTGCAATAGATTAGTGCAAATTGCACAGATCTTTGTCGCCAGATTGGATAACTTAAAATTGTGCTTCAACCACCGTAGTAAAAATTTGGTTGAGTTGCACTATATACTCAAATTCATCCAACAATGAGCTACATCACCCTTTCTCCCTGTTTTGTTTCGTTGTACATGTGCTGTAACATGTTGATATTAAGATGCCGACAGTAAATATATGTACGAGTCGGGTAAGTCGGCATTAAAAAGAAGCGGTCAAAGCTAAAGGAAAACAAATAAAACACAGAATAAATTGTATTTTAGGTAATTCAACCCAGTTTTATCCATTTCCCTCGGCGGCTGCTACCGGACTCCCGCAAGGAAATAGGGAAGAATAACAACAATAAGCAACAATTCAGATCTTTTCCCACAAACGAAAATCCTATGCGTCATTGTCATTGTTTTTAGGTTGCATTGTTTCTTGTAAACTCATTGTTTTGGGAATTACAGTGCTTGAAATTAAGACAAACTAAAGGACGCAAAGTAAACATTTTCTTGGGTTGCTGAGATCACCTTATGCATAAAGTGCCCCTTAAAAGTCGCGATTAATTTCATTCCACCTGAATTAAAATTCTTTGAACTGAAACTTAAAGCAGCAGTAGAGAAGCCACTCCTTTGCCTTGTAAAATTCCAAAGTAATGACCACATCAGACGATACAATGCTAAGCTTTGGAAATAAGCGCACATTTTTTTTCGGTAACCCTTTTTCCTACCAAAGAAGGAGAGGTAAAAGAAAACAAATTAGCTAAGCCAGCCACCTCAGAAATATAAATGCATTCTATTGAAACCAATTAACATCCTCACTTTTACCATTAGTTGGCTCTTATTAGATGTAGTCCATATAGGAAGGGTATGGATTATAGAATTTGGAAGATCATTATAAAATGCTGATGTATAGCTGCCTAGCATTTTGCTTACTAGACTGTCTGACCAAAGTCCAAACATTTAGTTTAGCTTTCTCTTTGGTAATGAGTCTTTTGTTGATTTTTGGGCTTATCAGACCGCTTTGTTTTGGCGTTGGCGTTCCGCCCTGGTCTTGTCGAAAGATGTATGATGGGTTGGCTCCTTGAATGGATGGAGGTGATCCAGGTTACTTACAACGCACCACCTTCTATTTGTTGTAGTAATGTAATGGCCTAATTTATTGCTTCTATTTGTTCCGACAGGCGTCCATTAACTAGTAGTTGAGACCATCAATAATGCGGAATTTCCTCTTATTTCATTGTGGAATGTGTTCTAATAGTTTTCTTTTGATGGATAGATAAGTCCAGGAATCTTTTTCCAAGAAACTTAACTGCCCTGTTTTGCTTAACTAGTCAAATTTTCATCAAACAATTCAAAATGTTTACTTAGGATCCTTTTGATGTGGACATTCATCTAGCAACGAGGTAATTTGGGTGGGATAAGGAGATTTATGATTCAGACTGATGACATGGTCATACAGAGTGTACCTAGAATTAGACTACTCATGCTACTGGATTTACACAGGCTAACTAAAACAGCTTTCTTTTCCTTTGAATTGTTTTGCTGAATAGCTGCGAGAATGGATTTATTGGTTTTGGGTGATTTGGCGTAGGTTGCAAAAATGAGATCACATCGCAAATGCTAATGTATGGATTCGGTCTGGATTAAAATCCATTACGATGTGCAAATGGACAGGAATTGTATTTTTACGTCAAACCAAATGGAGTCCCTTCGTTACAAAACACATTTAGTTTATTTTCATGTTTTATAGGACTTATTGTCGTTGACGGCCCCTTACAGGCCACTTCACATCAAATGACAAGATTTGTTGTGAGACATAAAAATATCTCCTCCAAGAAACATAGGTTCATTTGGTGTGTCTCTTTTTTCAAAATCAGTCCTGCTTTGAACCAGATATCCTCAAATGATACAATTTGAAGTTAACTCCTTTTCCTTCATTTCACTCCACGTACTCTATTCTCCATACTCGAACATTGTGTATGGAATACATGGAGCTGGAATTGATGTAAATCCTTAAAAAATGAGGAGCTGGATGATTTTTTCTCCCTCCTCTGGAAGAGTTTATTGATATGAACTTCAACAAGTCGGTCGGACACTTGCTTGCGGTTGAATATGTGCCCATGAGCTATTATGTAAACAGCAAATTCTCTTTGAACTTTGCCGACATCGGTAATAGCTTTTTCCACCACAAACGAAACCAGCAGAGCAGAGCAAATCTTGTCCAGTCAGATAGGAGCACAGACATAGTCGACGGATAAGAGTGAGAAGATCAGAGACTGCATTGAAGAGTCAGAAAGAGATCTTATTTCATTTTATTTTATACAATTGTTGAGTTGCTTCTTGAAATGGGAGAAATTTTGACAACATATCTGTATCAGGCACATCAACTGAGAAAAGTGAATATTGGAACTTTAATGCAAATGTTAAAAGGCTTCAGCACGGTTTTCACCAGTTGTCTTTAATGTTTATTAATATGCTTTGTTGGAAACTCCAGAATTTGTAACGGGATGTCGTTAAGACAGAATTGTCGCACTTGGTTTTGTTCTTATTTCCCAAACCTAGCCCAGCTCACTTCCTGTTTAGTAGTAGCGTAATTTCACTTTGTTACAATGTCACGTTCATGTAATGCGACCATTTTGACTTTACAGTTTTGGACCGTGTTTAAAAAGCCTGATGTAAAGATGTACCTGGTTAAGTTGCAACAAATTGCCTTAAATTTTATACAGCGGACCTATGTCAATTGCCAATACCATTGTTTATCAATAGTAATTGCCACAAACATTCATGAATGAATTTACAGGATATACTTAGTTTGGCTGCTGTAACAAGCCAATTACTCAAAAGTCATGAATCATTATCAACAACAACTTGAAGTCCCCAGAAATATTTCAAAACCTTTGTGGTTCAAATTCTTGGCTTTTCAATCCTTGACTCAAATATATATTTCCAAAAAGAATTACGTAATATCCTTTGCAATCATGCACAGGAAATATGTAAGTAATGGCTGTCAAAATATTATTACATATAAATGATTGGAATTTAGGATAGTTTAAAAGCTAGCACAATAATACATATCTTCCAACTACCTCAATCTTTTGGTGAATGTCATATTTATTTACCTATAATTTTTTCACGGGAAGAATGTGGGAAGATTTTGGAAACTGTTTAAGCAATTGATATACACCAAATAGCACCAGCTCACCTCTCTGAGTGGGCCCCATCGACACATTTAAATCCTTCCGAAAGCGTGCAGAGTGATCTATAATGGTAACAAGAATGAATAATTAGTCGTGCGCCAGTCCGACCAAATACAGGTTATAACCCTTTGAAGTTGTCTTATGCCGACAACCACTATCAGTATATGTCCTGACTACACCCCACCAAACCATCAATATGTTGCTCATCGTATAATAAGAGGCACAATAATGATACACAGACACCTTGTTAGTAAGTAATGTAAGCAGTAACAAACAAGATAAATGGCTTGAGGAGAAACAGTAAAGAGAAAAATAAAACGTACCAGGATCATGTAGTCCTTCCCAGTAAGTATAAAAGGAAGAAAGGGAACGAGAGATTAAGAAGAATAGGTGGGAACGAAGCCACCGGAGAAAAAGTGCTCAGTTTACTCCCTGCTCCTTGTCAAGAACGTACTGACTGCGGTAAGGACGCCAAGGCACCCTTTTCTCATCTTAGTCAGAAACTTTGAAAAAACATAGTTCCTTAAAGAATAGCTTCAATGAAAATTAGAGAAAGTGTTCAAGTTCAAGAGTTTTGTAATTTGTGACAAAACGGGAAATAATTGTGTCAAGTCCCATATATAGTCCGCATAATGTGAATCATTCTAGGTGGCACAGAATGCTCGTCGGACACCAAACCTTACTAATCGCCACGCGGATTGACTTATGTGCAGAAATTTATAACCTTGTAAAATCCGTGGTACACTCCATATGTAGATAAATAAACCCGTCACTTCGTCAAAGGTGTAAATTAGTATAATAAAAGCAAAAATGAAGGTGATCCTTCAACTCAGTCGCACCCAGTTATTTGGGCTAGGTTTGCTTCTGCAGATGTGTTTCTGTCTCAATTTCCTCACCACTGTCTCGTCTTGCTCTTCTAAATCCGCTGCACCAAAGCTATTAACGGCACCTACTCAAAAGCCCGGGTATGAAAATGGGAATTTGCAACAGCAACCGGTGGTTTCGGCGACAGGATCCGTTGACCAGGTAAAAAAATGGCACGTTCATTCATTGACCAACTACCGCTAAAGAATGTTAGAGACAGATAAAGATTATTGTTTCCGGGAAAGTCTCATCAGGAGCTTAATGGGGATTTTGAGGCATTTTGTTAAAGTAAATATTTAAAGCAAATAGTGTGAGGTATTATATTGGATTGAGCCTACTTACTTAGCTTTTACCGACTAGAAAAAGGTTTAGACATTAAGGTAGGTCGAGTTAGGTGAGGTTTTAAGGAGATTGTAGGTGGTGGCAATAATCAGGTAGTCAAGTGAAGTCGGCAAGGCCAAAAAGTGACATTTGAGACAAAGTATGAAATCAGACTGACTTAAGGAAAGATTTATGACGGGTTGATTTGACAGGGTGGTGTCTGGAAGCCCCAAGAACAAGAAGGTGACCAACTGTCCAACTCCAAGAGTAGTACAATCATTAAGCAACATCAACAACTCTCCGCCTCACCTGCTAATGGTCATAATGAGGAACTACCTCTACTTAAATCCGTGCCGACGACGGAGACAGAAATTAACCAGAGAGGATCTGAGACAGAAGTTGATGATGATGAGATGACGACGTCTTTGCAACATCCGTCCAGCATCACCGGTGCTACTGGTCATTCTCATCAGCAACAGAATCACCATAACCATCTCTGGAATAAGAGTCATAAACCTCTCACTTTGGTCCACTTTGCCAACAAGAGTGTCCAGTGCAATGACAAAACTACGGCGGGGTAAGTACAACTAGTTTACACAGAGATTGTTCCATTGGGATTTTGTCCATTTCCTAAAATTTTATACCGGATTCGTCACTGTCATTTTGGACGCTTTCCTCATTTATAGAAATGGGATGTCGTACCCTCCCATTGCCAGCATTTGTTTTATAAGAATTTGAGACCAATCTTACAGCATTCACTTTTATGTCCTCATTCTCTTGTGGCCAGGAATGAGATTTTGAGCACTTTACTCTCATAATCGCATTATAAGTACAAGATTCGAGTGTGTGAATTGTGTTTTGTTCCATTGTGGTTTCTCTCTTTACAAGTTCTGTCATTTTCTTCATCTCATATCACCAAAATCTGTATCTCGTTGACTGATTGTGATGGCCAACAAATGGCAAATTAACTCAGCTATGAGATGAGATGAATGGAGTTTAGTGCAATAGCAAGCCTTTAACAGTGTCCAATTTGGAACTATTTGCCACAATGTTGAATGAATAGAATAGGATTTGGTGATAATAGTTTAGAAGAGATGGCTATAGGTTGGGTTGAGAGTAGTTGCTTTATAATGGTATTATTATTGCATTTTCAAGCTTATTCATCCATAGTTTCGGCACCTTTCAAGTTAGTTTAAGGTGGTGGGATGAAAGACTCGTGTTTTTTTCTTCGACCGCGGTCCCTTTTTCCTTCAGGGAATTTGATCGCATTTCACGATTTGCGGCACCAACAAAGACGAAAAAAGATTCTATCAGTTATCTTGGCTAACGAGAAACATGCTTCTGCTGTCTACGAGGGATCCGATCTACAATCTTCAACTACATACACTGCACTTAAACAACTTGTTCCTCACATCGTAGCACATGCATAGAATGGATGTGTCTCCCATGAAAAAGTAGAAGAACTGCTTACTACTTATTCTTATAAAATTTCTACTGCTTTAAATGGGAAACAGGCAGTTTAACAAACTACTACTATGAAGATGTAATACAACCAACAAAATAGATGACGTTTCATAGTTCTGAGTCTTTGTTTTCAGTATATGCAGAATATAAATGTGATTAGTTTACTTCAACTAGAAGTGAGTACGTTGTTATTAAGTAATTGTGTTGGATGAATTCATGGGTGTTTTGAATTTGATGGTGGAAGGTCTTGATGCAGTGTGATTATTACGTAGTTTGTATTTTGGGCTGGAATATCTGTAATAATGGGAGGGCGTATCAAACAGGTGGAGGGATGAGTAGGATATTTAGTAAAAGAGGATTTCAAATGAGTTGGAGGAACATTGAAATTATGCCTTGTTTAAAATATCCAACTTGCCTATGACAGTTATAACAAGGTTTGAATTATTAGGGGGAAATTAACAGAGGGAGAGAGAATGAAGGTGGTTTAAGGAATTATTAAGTAGTTTATGGCTTTTATAAGTAGTTCTCTAATTTCAACGGTTTGGGTTGGATTGGATGCTTTTAATTTTTCGAGCAGATCATGACAGAGGAAAGATTGATGACAATTATTGGAAAATGTAACGAAATAATATGCGGAATCTCGTACACAATAAATTATTATAACATAATTGGCAAAGGGTGCTTTTAAACTAATGCCAAATATTTTAGTCGGAATGTCAATGCATATTTTACTAGGTAGTCAACAGATATCATATTTCCAGTTTGG
This sequence comes from Folsomia manolachei, assembly GCA_036491905.1. Taxonomy (NCBI): domain Eukaryota; kingdom Metazoa; phylum Arthropoda; class Collembola; order Entomobryomorpha; family Isotomidae; genus Folsomia; species Folsomia manolachei. Next base: position 36,768 of record JAAXNX010000106.1, on the reverse strand, counting down.
CTTTCTTTTTCCGATTGAACATTTTAATCTCAGTGTCAATTGCAACCTGGGTTTACAAAAAATATTGCGACAATTATTTAAATAACCAAATAGTTATTCCTTTGTGATTAATACAAATGTTTTATAAATTTTTCAGGTATTATGTGAGAAATTCTCCAGTCAGAACATCGAATACATGGATAATATTCCTGGAAGGTAAATCCCGTTAAATGAATGTCTCTTAATTTTCAAGAAATAGATGAAATGTTCATAGCATGAATGGAAATGCTAATGCTTATATTATGCAGGTGGTTGGTTCTGCTTTGACGAAAGAAGTTGTCAAAATCGATGGCTACGACTTAAAAACTTGATGACTTCCTCCGGATGGCTACATCACAAACAAGGTAGTTGGACGAGTACACAATGAATTAGCATTTTGAAGATAATTTTGCAAATCATTACTCCAAGAAATAACGGTAACCTAAAACCCCTTTTCACGTTTTCCTAGTTGGTGGAATTCTTTCACCAGACCCCTCTGAAAACCCTTACTGGTGGAATGCCAACCATGTGTAAGTGACTAAACACATCAAAAAACATCAAAAGATTCATGTCACAGTTGTTCTACTTTTGTTCTTTTGACTTTATGAATTTTTATGATTTTGCCTAGGTTTGTCCCTTATTGTTCTTCCGATACTTGGAGTGGGACAAGTTCCGGAGAAGAAAACGGCAGCAAATTCAGTTTCATGGGTGCCCTGATAATCGATGAAGTAATCAAGACGCTTATTCGAAGTGGTGGAATACGTTCTGATTCTACCGTTATATTAGCTGGGAGCAGGTACATATATTCCTTGTGTTACTTAAAAAAATTCTACTTTCTCCATCGGTAGAATCGAGTCCTTAATAAGGGGCTCCTTAGTAAAAAGAAAAGAGAAACTAAACCCATTCCATTTCATTTTAATATTCAGTGCAGGTGGTACAGGCGTCTTAATTAATTTGGATCGTGTGGAAGCCATTATTAACAAAAAGTTTGGGCTACCCGACCACTCCGGACCTCCACGTGTACGAGGAATATCAGATTCTGGCTGGTTTATTGACAAACTCCCGTCTTACCTTCCTAGCTCGGAGAAAGTTGATTGTCACGACGTGATTCTTTGTCCACCTGAAATTTCCTTGAAAAAAGGAATGCGCTTATGGAACGCCAGGCTGCCGGAGAGCTGTCAAAATTCGTATCCGAACGAACCGTGGTCCTGCTTTTTTGGCTATAGGATCTATCCCACGCTAAAAGGTAGCAATTTCCTTTTTACAGATTTAATTAAATTTTGTTACCTTATCTAGAAAATGCACCATGTTGGAGAGAAAAGTGTATTGAACTTATTTGCCTATTGTTACAGGATCCCTCTTTGTGTTTCAGTGGATGTTTGATGAAGGTAGGCTTAAATACTGGTACCATTCATCTTACTGTAAAAATTATATGACAAAATTATAATAAAATTATCTAAATTATGCAGCACAAATGTTGGTTAACAATGTCCCCACCCCCGCACTTAAGAAGGAGGAATGGGATTATGTGTACAAGGTTGGGGATGAGCTGAAAAAGACGCTGATCAATGTTACGTAAGTAGTTTCTTGTCAATTCATGATATTGTAAATTATCTAATATTGTCTTGCGTACAGAAATGTGTTCATCCCAGCATGCATGGCACACACTGTTCTAACGCACAGAGATTGGAAACGTGTCGAAGTTAATTCCGTTTACTTACCGAGAGCCCTTAAGTGTTGGGAGTCTGGAGGCGTTGTTGGCGAGTCGAATTCTATTCAGTCCAGGTACATTTCCTACTTGCTAACTTTTGTCTAAAAATAAAAAAAACTCTAAAGCTCATATACTTTTGCAGTCGCACACTCTCACAAACTTGGGATGATGACGAAGATGAAGAGGAAACTAGTCTGCCACACCCCAATTTAAACCGAAGAAATCCCAGACTCGGAAACAGAATTAACCTGCAGCACCAACTTCCCACAGAGTCATCCGACTTTTCAGACGGGAATTCAAACGACTCACGACGTAATCGTCGCCGCCACAATCGCCACCGACAACGACAATTACATCAAACTACGAAACGGGAGAGGAGAAAGCATCGCAAGAAGTTGGAGCAGGAACGTGCCGCGGCCTTAGCAGCGGCTGCAACCTTAAAATCTCAAACTAGAGCCAATAAACGGAGAAACGTTCAAATAAATACGGATCCACCTCAAAATCTTGGTAGGCGACAGCGCCGACGACATAACGATAGTGACAGACCCGCGTCAGAAGAACCTTTTCGAGGCAGCAGAAATAATCTTTTCAACGCTCTTCGCAACACTAATGCTAATCAATCTCCAAGAAATAGTAATAATAACAAGAGTAGAGGTAGTGATGTGAATAATAATTTTACAAAAAATCATCTCAGAAATAGAGTGAGTAAAAAAAAGAACCGAAAACGGAGATGGTTTTCCGTATGTGACGCCGGAGAAAGTAGCGTCGGATCTGGAGGTGATATTCGTCTAATTGAAAACTGTTCTTGGCCCCAGTGTAATCGGAGTTGTCCCAAATTATTGAATCCGCTGACGGGAGAGGAAGTGGATTTTAAAGATTTACTAAAAAGTTTTGGCCTGGACATGCCAACCATGGCGAAAGCACTGGGGATTGACTTGGCCACTCTGAATAGTATGGATCATCAGGTATTGTTGCAGATGTTGACGCAACATGCTTAAATAATTGGAAACAAGTCAAAGGATAAGGAAACCAGAAATACTCGAATGGAGAAGGAATTGAATTCCAAGAGTAGATCTCCGAAATTTTTAACCTGATCAGCATTTTTAGGGTTTGGATTATTTAGTCCGAAGCGAACACAACCTAATGAGAATGCAGTTAATAAGAATCTCACTCTTAACTCAATTTTTTGGCATGTCCAGTCAGTCATTCGTTTAACAAGTTAGTACAATATGCATGTACTCATTCAACTATAAATTATAAAATATTTAAAGTTTGTAAATTACCATTGTATTTAGTTAAAACATGATGTTTATGCTTTTTGTAATTAAAAATGCCCATAATGTTATCTTGCCGTGTACAGTATAGATATTGAATTGAGTATTAAAAACTTATTTTATTCATATAAAAGTGTCAATTTTTTGCGTTAATTATTAAGCAAGATTAACACCCCGTGCACTGATCAATAATTAATAATACTTATATCATGAATACTTATTGAGCTCATGTTTTAAAAATTTTCGCATGCCCAATATTTTTGGACAACTCAATTAATTCGCGATTATCTCACCATAAAGGGTGATAAAATTAAGCAGATTATTTCTACGTGAAATATTCAATAAATCTCTGTCAGGATTTTAGATATCCTTATCAAATAATCCGTCAAATGAATGCCAAGGCCAATTCAACATCTGTTTAAAATCACATTGAGTTGTCATCAATCCTAATAAATTTTGATTTATCCATTCGTTCCCACAAATGTGTGCAAATTATTGCTGCACAAGATTAAGAATCAAGCATTGATGATCCTGTTTCACACAAGAGCGTGTGAAATAGAGCGTGGAGAAAATTCGGCCACCCACTTTTCCCTGAAATATCTTCAAAGAATGCGTGGAGGCAAATACTGGAGGCGAATTCCGATTACCGGCAACCTCAGCTCAAAAATACATGCGCCACATCAAGGCCAAGGCAAATACGATTCTCCGGATAGTAGATTCTCCAGAGTAAATACCTAGATGTTGAAAATTTTGTCCTCATTTCATTCATGAGAAGAGAAAACCTTCCAAACTCTTCATTCCACTACATTTTCCTACTTACACTTGCTACATACTCTAAAAACCAGACTATTTTCATCCCACCTAGCTCTAGGTTTTGGTTTGGACCAGTTTACATAACTATTGCAAGATACAAGTGCAAAACTACGTTGGCGACCTTGGAATATCAAAATATCAGTAATAATATTGGCGAATAGTGGGTTTGAGATTGGGGCAGTACAGCAGCACTCTCATTGCCAATATTGAGTCGATTCTATAGCAGATCAAAATTCATATCGGTGGCTTCATGCTTGGTGTCTGGTCATGTTCATAAAACTTCTATAACATGGCTATAAAGAAGTTGTGACTTGTTTAATATTGTGCCACACGTGCGTGTTCTCACTCACTGATTCACTTGACTTGAATTTTGTGCATTCAATATCAGTCTGGATTTTGGAGTGGTTTGGTCAAATATAAGGAACGAGGTGATCCTGTTCATAAAATCATAAGATTTCTCGTTCAACTGGAGAGGTTCAATTTGCCGAGAAAGTGAAATTTGGTTTTGTTAACACAAGTAGCAAAGATGTCACCAATCACTGTGTCAAAGGAGCTGGACAATGTTCCAAGCTTGGAAAGTGTGGACCCTGCTATCGTGGAGAAGGTGAGATTAATTGAATTAAACTAGTGTGTAATATGTACCATTCAAAACCAACTCGGCTTCAAATTCTATATAAAACTGGAGATAAAAATTAGGGTGAGTGAGTGGTGAAAGCATATTGATTTCGCCTGTTTAAACAAGAATACTGGAAATGCACACTATTTTCCAGAAGACCTCATCTGAACTTGAACATTCATATTGACATTGTAAATGCATATGTAACCAGTTTGACATAGTGAGACTGCACGTAATACGAATGTAATTGAAATATTGAATTATTTAAAAAAAAATAATTGTATCATGATTCACTTATCAGCTAAATTAAGCAATCTTTCTACAAATATGTTGGCATTAATTCCGAATTACTTTCTCTTCAACATTGACTACTTGTATAAATCGTAGTCACATTGTACAGATGACATACTCTGTTTTAATATACCTCGTAATGCAAAAATGGAAAGGACTCGTTGAGCAAATTAGTTTATCGATTGCATGAATGTTTGATGAAAAGCCATTCATAATTGCATGAATAGATTTGTATGGGGACAATTAACAATTGTATTCACAATCTTCATCATCCAACTTTCTCCAAGTTCTAACCGAAGGATAACAAGTTATGTTTCTTTTTTGACTTTTCTCAACATCTCCAAATTTGCAATGAAATAAAATATTTATGACAGAAAATAAATATTTTCGAAGCATTGTCAATGTTTTTCAAGTTTTCGCAGGTGTCATGTATGCATACAAATGATGCGAATAAGATTCAAACACCGATTCAATTAAAGATACTAATTTTCAGTACGAAAAGCTTACAAATCCATTAAAGCTGAGTGATGAGACAATGCTCAAAATCCGACGAATTTTCGAAAAAGAAATGGACCTCGGCTTGGAGCCACCAAATCCAAAGAGAAAGTCCGCTCTCCAAATGGTATTTTAAATACATTTTCCAAATTTAAAAAGCTCACAGGAATCTTATTCAATTATTTTAAGGCAAACACCTACATCCCTCAATTACCGAATGGTTCAGGTAAGCTAAATTCTCGAAACTGTCAATAATTTAACAATATTGACAATCAACTTTACCTTTTCACCTACAGAGGATGGGGAGTATCTGGCACTAGACCTTGGTGGCACAAATTTCAGAATTCTACTTTTGAAACTAGAACATGGAAAAATGGCTAATCCAACCGTTCAGTAAATTATAAAACGATCTCAATTTTGAATGTTTACAAATTATTCTGTATCTCAATTTTTTTCACCCATAGACATTTCCATTTGTCTGAAGAAATAAGGCTGGGAAAAGGAGAAGCTTTATTTGACTTTTTAGCTGATTGCATACACCAATTCCTCTCTGCAAATGGCATGCTTGAAAAACAACTTCCTTTAGGATTCACCTTTAGCTTTCCCAGTAAGTTGTTTTCTCCATTCTTATTACTAAACCAGTTACAACTAAAAACACTAATTTCTTGTATATTTATGTTAGTGCACCAACTCAGCCTTAATTGTGCCCAACTTGTATCTTGGACCAAATCCTTCAATTGTGAGGGTGTCGTGGGTCAAGATGTCGTAAAAATGTTAAATGACGCCATCCATAGAAGAGGTGATTTGCTCGTAGAAGTCACCGCAGTCCTCAATGACACAACGGGAACGCTTATCAATGGAGCTTACTCGGATGGAAGTTGTGGAATTGGGCTTATCCTAGGTATCAATACATTTTCCCCATAATTTTAAGCCTATTGGATTTCTATTCACAAGAAATCATTAAAATTCATAGGAACGGGATCCAATTCATGTTATTTGGAGAAAGTGGAAAGGGTTAAAAATTGGGAAGGAGAAAAGCCTGCAGACATTAAAGAAGTGAGAGCAACTACATATTGCGTATGTATGTAAATAATATGTATACTATGACCTTTGTTTTCTCAGGTGATAATCGACATTGAAGATGGAGCGTTTGGGGACAACGGTTTAATTGATTTTATAAAAACTGAATACGATATAGAAGTGGACAATAAATCACTACTTCCAAAATCATTCACTTTTGAAAAATACTTCGCTGGTACAAAATTTCATATTAAACTAAAATTGAGATAATTATAATTAAGTTTCTTGATCAATAATTTTGTAAGGTCAATATATTGGTGATATTGTTCGTGTGATTTTGGTAAACTTGGCACACAACGGAATCGTCTTTGGAGGAAATCCATCAACGAAATTGTTAACTCATGGAAGCTTTGGAGCCCATTTTTTATCACTTGTGGAAGAGTGAGTGATTTTTATAACTGAATTTTTGCAAATAACTATAGTATGATTATGACTGCCATTGGTTTTCAGAGATTCCATAAAAATGACAAACACCAATTGTCAAAAAATTTGCGATGAAATGGAATTGACTTGCAGTGATTCGGACATTGCCATTTTAAAGAATGTCTGCTACCTCGTTTCTGATCGAGCTGCCAAATTAGTGGCGATAAGTGAGTCGTTCAAGTTTCCTTTCAGGGATAAATTTAAGTTTGTAGTAACAAATGTATTCCTTTTGAAATTCAGCCCTAGCTTATTTGTTGGATAGAATGGCTAAGCCGGGATTGGTTACGATCGCTATTGATGGCAGTTTATATAAAGTAAGTTTCTCGTAAGTAGGATTTTTGTGAGCTAGATACTTAATTCTAATTATTTTCGTGTTTGATGCAGCATCATCCAAGATTGGATGCTCTATTAAAAAAATACATTGCAAAATTTGCACCAACTAGACAGGTAAGGATACATAAATATTACTTACGTATGACGTAATAAAAACTAATGAATTTTTTAATAACTTTAGTTTCGCTTGATGTTGGCTGAAGATGGTTCCGGAAAGGGTGCCGGTTTGACGGCCGCTATTTCTAAGAGAATTTCTAAAAAATAATAGCTCAAGCTGAGAAATCCTTGGTTTGGTTTGGTTTGGTTTGGTTTATCTTTATTAATGTCAGCTTAGGTCAACATAAGTTGGTCTTCCCCCAGGGACATATTACAATAATTCGACTTAACTGTTCATTCAATGAGATTGTAAACATATCCAGTACAAAAAATAAACAGTTTACATATGTATTCTTGGAGAACAAATGCAAACTGTTCACGCATTCGTATCACTGTGTAAAAATACTTTTACTCATAATATTGGAAAATTGCGCAAGTTATAATTTCGTATACTAAAATGACTAGGGCGTGGATAATGACGGCAGGTACAAAATGCTAACCGAACATAGTATTTCGTTTGATATAAAAAATGGTGGGACAAAAGTGTCTTAATTATTACGTTGCTGACCTGGGATTTTCTAAGTCCACAAGTTTATCTCCTTTCGTCATAATTTTAAGTTTGATAATATATTCCTCTTCAATCCCGGACTCATCAATCTCTTCTGCTGTAATATAAATGGTCGAGTTGGGAAGTAATTGTTGGTTTTCATGTGCTGCCGCAAGTTGATTAACAACCCTTCTTTCAACTTCGTGCTTAATTGACCTGGCGCCGTAATGAACGTTGTAGCCTCCAGCTAATGCCTCTAGTACCCTGTGATCCCACTGGAAAAATAAAACATCTAGTTGTTAATACTGTCCTTATCAGGGCAAAGTCCAAACTAAATTAAAACAATTTAATTTACCCGTAATTCAATGTTATGCTTCTCCTTTGCTTTGCCTGACCAGTACGTCAATTCTTTCTCAGTTAATTGTGTGAGCTCAGTCTTGGAAAAAGGTAAAAAGTATACAATTTCATTGATTCTTCCTAAAAATTCGTCACGTTGGAATTGGTGCTTTAGGATCTGGATAGGGAAAATACGTAAAGTTTTGTCAGTAAAATTGATTACCCATGAACTGCAAGACCTATCTTAATTTACTCACCGGTCGAACAACATATTCTTTAAATTTTGAAGAAATGTTTATTCTTTCATGAACTTCTTGATCGTCTATTTTTCCTGCATATCTTTCTTTCGATAATTTCTCTGCCTCTTCACGCAGTTGTAAAGCATGTTCGGCAATCTCGTCGCTTGCCAGATTTGATGTCATGATAAATATTGCTTCTTTACACTCAATAGTTTTGCCACGGCCGTCCGTCATACGCCCCTGCAAAACCCAATTTAACTAACTTTCAAAAAAATTCAAATGAAACTGTAAAATGTAATAAAATGGTATACCTCATCAAATAACTGTAACAAAACAGTGAGGACATCAGGGTGGGCCTGTGAATGATTATTTTTGTAGTGAGCATCACTGTGTAGGACAATGACCAAAGAACCATAAAAGCTAAACTAACCTTCTCAACTTCATCAAATAAAACGACGGCTTTAGGGAACTTCAAAAGCTTTTTGGTTAACTGGCCGCCTTCATCGTGGCCAATATATCCAGGTGGACTGCCAATAAATTTGGCGACCTAAAATTCCAAAAACCAATTAGTAAGCAGCCTCCAACAAAATGAATAGCTTGCTTCAAAATTATTTTTTATGCTTACACTGTGTTTCTCCTGGTATTCCGACCTTGTCATTCAAAACCAGAGTTAAAATTAAAGCCAATGCTAGTAACAAAACGAGGCAGTAGCAAAAAATACTCACATGTCCATGCGAATAAATGCTTCTTTCTTTTCCTTGAACAAATATTTGGCAACCTGTTTTGCCAATTCAGTTTTACCGATCCCAGATGATCCCAAAAACAGAAAAACCAGTGGATGTTCGTCATCGCACCAACCGTTTTCTTTTCGCCGAATAGTTGAAGCAACTGTCGTAATAGCACCTTCTTGACCCACAATCACTTCTTTAATTCTCTTCTCCAAGGGGAAACGACGTCTTTGCTCGGCTTCCAGCAATTTCGTTTTTTCCTCAAACTAACACACAATAAAAATTAAAACTATGCTGCATGCATAAAATTATAAAATTGGGAAGGTTATATTTTAACGACCTCCAATGCGTATTTATCAAGCAACTTTATCATGACCGGGTCCTTTGCATACTGTTTGGGGACGTGGCCTGTGTAAAAATCAATATTGGAATTATCAGCACTCTTGACAAAGTAGACGAAGTCTAAAATTCACCTGTATCACTCTCCGGTTTTGGATTAGCACCATTGTCTAGAAGAATTTTAATAGTTGGCAAATCGTCCGCTAAGACAGCATAATGGAGTGCACGGCACCCTCTGAAATTAACTCTATTGCTAAGTCGATCACTAAATTCATCTTCTCTTTCGATTTGAACTGAAAATTAAATTAAGAGGAGAAGCGTTGATTAAGTCGTCCTTTTGTTTGAATTAGTATTGCTCGCATTAGTACCACCTTCTAACGAATGCATTCCGGTTTTCTTAGCCATATTAAAAGGAGTTGTAAACTCATCTCCTAAATTAATGTCAGCACCGTTGTCAATCAGAAGCTTTACGGTGGTAGCATGACCATTCATTGCGGCAACCTAAAATTACAATAGAACCGTTTTTTAAAGTAGAATAAGGCAACTATTAATTAATTGCATTACATGCAACGCTGTCCATCCTAGAACATGACGAGCATTCACATCAACCAGCTTATGGTTCAACATTTGTTTCAAGACGAAATTGTCCCCTCTCCGAGCAGCGTCCAAGAATTTAGGAACTAAGTAAAAATAGTACAATTTAAAAAAATTCTTTAAAAATTTTACAAAATAATTCATCAACTGCTTTTGTTATGCTACCTTCTCCATTATCCACGGGTCCTGCAGCATTATCCACATTACAAACCCCAATCAAACCCAGGGTCGTCGCGGCCACGGCGATGCTGCAGTAGTCCAATGAGCTAACTCGCTGCTGACCATTTTTATCTTCATTTCCGGTTCCATGAGGCCCTTTCTGGGATTCATTTCCTTCCTTCCGAGATGGCAATAAAGGGATTGGGTTAGCGTCATTAATTTTTGCCGTGCTTTTATCTAGTCCCCTAAACAAAGAGCTGACGGAGAATGTCCTCACTTCAGACCACAATGCCAAGTATTTCTTGATTTGGCTGGGATAAGTCAAAGTGCTTAAGTATGATTTATTAGATAAGGCCCAGGACTGTGTGAATCTTCGTCCTCCCGTTAGCCGGGGAACAACTGCTTGGAGAGGACCATTTCGTACGAATGTGGTGGAGGACGCATTTGTCGCAGAGGTAAACTGTTTGAATAGCTTCAAATATTTACACGCCCTGTCCAATTTGTGCATTATCAGTTATCCGACTGCATACGGCAATGTTCTACCTAAAACAGAAAGAAAGTAAAGGTGTAATTTCAAATTTACAAGGATGACAAAATCAATGAATTAATTTGAATTTGACATACTTTAATGTGCCTCAACCGCTTTGATAACCCTTCCACTATTTTACCTTATCCAATTAATTAGAGTTCCTTCCTTCTTCCCCTGAGCTTTTATAACTTGAAATTTTGTGAATGTTCTCGATTCTTAGACAAGATACCTGTCTCTTATTTACTAGATTTGATTTTCGCGGGCTTAGAAAATTATCACCTTACCCCAACCACTAGCTTTTCTCTTTGAGTCACTTTTTAACCGGATTTCTAGTTGGGCGGATTAGCCTAGTTTAAAAATTAAATGTTGACATTTGAAGATTTCATCTAAATTTTTCGGAAATTGTGAAAGTTTTTGAAAATTTGGATTGTCTGTCATAAAGTGAAAGTAGTTGGCATTTCCCTTTTGAGCTCAGCGCCGCCGCCCATCATTCCTTTCACTCGTCATCCGCCGGAGCAGGAGAAAATTCCGCCCTCTCCTCCCTTTACTTTCCTTCTACTTTCCCCAAAGAGAAGAAATCCTCGCCCTGGAGTTACGAATTGGATTAATTTCACATCAATTTAAATTTTGGGGGTTGTGACAAGTCAGGAATTTTGGAGAAAGTATTAAACGTAAGTTGGTTAAGGCTGGTCAAGGAACACTAACTTTCTCCGGAGAGAAAGTTGATTTAATTTTGTTTCATTGGTTTACCTTTGTTTTGTTTAGGTGAAGAAATTTCCTTGAAGAAAGTTAAGATTAGAAAATTCTTGAATCGGATTGGATGAAGATTTCCAAATAGTAGTAAAGCATTCTACGCTAGTAATTGCCAACTTGTTCCTGACTGCGAGGAAGGGTTCACTTATCCAGATTTGAAGTCATCGCCGTTCTGGGGGTAGATGTCGAGCACTGCCGTAAAAGCTAAGAGTGAAGGCTGCTTATGATTGAAATTGGAAAAGGGTCCGCTATCGCTTTCTTCGTCCTGGATTTATGCAAATAATCCGAAGGAAGGTTATCCTGAGCAGAGTGAAACTATTAATTTGTAATCAATTATGGATCCCTGGATTGTAATACCGGTGGAGAGGGCGCGACATATAGAACAATTTAAGGCACTAGGACCTGCGGGAGGATTCATAACTGGAGATCAAGCTCGTGGCTTTCTCTTACAATCTGGCCTTCCTCCTCCAATATTAGGACAGATTTGGTAATTAACCTTGTACATTTGATAATGAAGTTCATTATAATTGACACTTATTCTTTTTAATGTAGGGGATTGGCGGATGTGAATTGTGATGGGAAATTGGATATCAACGAGTTCAGTGTAGCTTGTAAATTAGTGACAATGAAATTAAAAGGAATGGAAATACCACCCTCTCTTCCACCATCACTGCGATTAATATTATCGGGATCTGGACAGACGACACCGATTCTGTCTCCACAAATGGGTGGAATGGTCACTCCTCCTGGGATGGGTATGAGTCCACCTATAATGCGACCCGGACTGCCTCCTGGGGTTATTAATCAGCCTTTACAACAAATGGGTATGCCACAAGGGATGGGGATGCAACCTCAACAGCCTGGTATGGTTGGAATGCCAGTGACGGGTAATTCCGTGCCTCCGTCATCCTTAGCGTTTCATTCTACACCACCTGGCTCAAGGACGGCTCGTTCAGGGTCAATTACTAGTCATGATTCCATGTACGGTTTTAACTCGATGAATTACTCAATATTTTCTTAGTTGTGGTTTGTGGTGCAACTTATTAATGGAATATTGTTTAAATTACAGAGTGTCTCCTCTTCTTGAGTGGGCTGTCCCTAATCCATCTAGATTAAAGTATACTCAGCTTTTTAATCAGAATGATCGTTCAAAATCTGGGTTTCTTACCGTGAGTCATGACACCATGTTCACAATCGAGTTTCCTTTGTAAAGCAATAGTTATGTTTGGTGATTCTTTATTTAGGGTGTTCAAGCTCGAAATATTTTATTGGGAACTGGTCTTCCTCAGCCAATTTTGGCACAAGTTTGGGGTTTATCTGATATGGATAACGATGGGCGACTTGGAACAGAAGAATTCGTATTAGCAATGCATCTCTGTGATGTAGCTAGACAGGTAAATTTGTAAATTACAATGTTTCATTCTTAATGAAGCTTAATACTATATTGGAATTGTCCTATTTAGATGGGAAGACTGCCTCAAAAACTCACTCCAGATTTGATACCACCCTCATTTAGGGCTAGTAGCAGAAAGCAATCTCTAAAAAGTGGGACAGGCACGGGATCAATTGTTGGTAGTGGGCCTAATACCGGAGCTAATTCTCCGATTATTGAGAGTGAGTTGGTCATGTCACCAGGCGGAACAACGTTTGAAGACAAACGCAAAGAAAATTTTGACAAAGGTAAAATGTATTACAATCAAATGAAATAGCATAACATAAGCATGCGCTACGGTAACCTGTTTTTCTTACTCTTTAACTAATTGCAGGCCAGGCAGAGTTGGAACGCAGAAGAAAAGTTTTACAAGATGCCCAAGATCGTGAACGACATGAAAGAGAACGAAAAGAAAGGGAGGACTTCGAGCGCCGAGAAAAACAGAGGCATGTGTAACCTCTCATCGGCTATTGTAGGAATTTATTACATTGTTTGTTGTTGCAATTCAGATTGGAGATTGAAAGAAGACAGAATGAAGAACGAGAGAGGCAGATTTCTATGCAAATGGAACTGGAGGAACGAAGAATGGAAGAATTGAGAAAGAAAGAGGAGGAAAAAGATCATGCAAGTGGTCAATATATGATAACATCAGACGGTTTAATTTAATATATTCCTAATTGGCCATTTCATTCCTGTTTTTAGGCAAGACGAGAAATGGAAAGGCAAAGAAGAGTCGAAATGGAAGGTAGCAAACGTCAAGAATTATTATCCAGGCGCCAAAAGGAGCAGGAGGAAGTCCTAAGGTTGAAAGGGGTTAACCACGGTCTAGGACTCGAGATTTCTCAATTGGTAAATTGTTCATGTTAATATTCATCATTGGAATTTTTGTTAATTGGTTCACACTCGTTCGCATAGACTGATAAAGTTAAAGAACTTTCCGGGAAAATTACCGAAACTCGGCAAGGTAATGAAATAACTCTTGCGCATATTAATTATTGCCATTTTCCTTCCAGTTTCTGTTTGTTTTTGTTCAATATTGTTCTATTTAAAGATTGTGTAGCATATTTCTAACAATTAATTGTCGTGAAATTAATTTTTTTATTTCATTCAAGGTGTTTCCGGCGTTAAAACTGAGATTGATGGAATGCGAACGAATCGGGACACTTTTATGAATGACATGGGAATGTTAAAAGGTCAGCTTAAAGACCAAAACAATCGAATGCTTCTAGCAGCTCAGGAGAAAGTGCGATTAGAAAAGGTAATTTGACCACAAAATTAAATTACTATGAGAATTTTATAAATCACCAAACTGAGCACTCATGGGGAATTGAATGTCCTAATTGTCATGTTCCCTTCTCGAGCATGGAATCCCGAGGAAATCATGTTAGACGTAAAATATGCAAACGAAAATGAATGCTTTGTGTTCCAGTTAGCGACTGAAAGTGAAGCAAAACAAATGAATTTAAAACAATTACGTGAGAAGTTACAAAATATGAGGGATGAGGTATGCATATTGTTGGATATAAACAAAGTAAATATTAATTAATGTTTGTTTTGAATGGTAATGCAAATTTTTTGTGTAGCTCGAGAAAAAACAGTCCGACACTGATTTGGGGGTGAATGAGTGTAATGAATTGAAAACCAATCTCTCAACTCTTATTGAAAGTTGTCAGTCAATTTATGGAGAGTACAAACAGAAACGAGAAGTCGTAATTACAAACAGAAAAAAGCATGTTCAAGAGCTGGATTACAATTCTGCATGGGGTGACACTGGGAAAGTGGTCTCAAGACAAGGTTCTCTCGCCAATGGCGAAGGTCCTTCTTACTACCGTGCCCTATACGACTTTGAAGGACGGAATGAGGATGAATTGACCTTTACTGCGGGCGACATTATTCAAGTAGGGTTTTCATGAAATATAATTTTTTAATTTATCCACGCTTCTACTTTAACATAAAATCGTCCCTGTACAGAAAAACGATAGCGTGGTTCCCGACCCAGGATGGTTGGCTGGTATATATAATGGACATTCAGGCTGGTTTCCAGAATCGTTTGTGGAATGCATATCATCTGAAGAGTAATTAATTAATCTGAATAATATTTTTTCATAAGAATTGGTAAGCAATAGAAAATAATTAACTTTTCAATGTAGGGCTGCTGTTTCCGTTCCTGCAGTTCCACATGTTCCTGTAGCGGCTCAACCATCGGTAGAAGTGGACGGTACTTTGGGAGAATACTATGTTGCCGTCTACCCCTACGGTATAGATAATTTTCAAATCGATAATTAATTAATTAATATAAGCCAATTAGATATTCATTTGCTTATGCACGACTTTGTTTTTTGTAGAATCCCCGGAACCAGGAGATCTTGCCTTTGAAGTCGGCGAGACTGTATTTGTTACTCATAAGGAAGGGGAATGGTGGACAGGTCAAATAGGATCTGACCGCGTAGGAATTTTCCCAGCTAATTATGTACAACCACCGGAACCTTCTGCTGGCAGTGGTCCTCCCGCGACTACAGCCCATGATGGTTATTCAGCCATGACTTCCACAAACTATTCCGAACGAATCGATACCCTTTCTGGAAATTCTGAAAGACGAAATGAGCTGGAACCTCATGACGAAGCGGAAATTAAACGGGAAATTAGTGAAGTGTGTAAACAACCTCCACAGAAGTCTCCAAAAGCTACAAAGTCCAGACGATACGAAATTGCGACGGTTTTAGCTAATTATCAAGCAACGTCTGACGGCCAACTGAACCTAACTCGTGGCCAACTGATAACCGTACGGAAGAGATCGCCTTCGGGATGGTGGGAGGGTGAACTGCAGGTGTGTATGGAATGGAAGGTCATATTTTTAATACATAGTTGTAGTCCGATGTTAAAAATTACAAAATTTGTTTGCAGTTAAAAGGCAAAACCAGGACGATTGGCTGGTTTCCCGGTTCTTACATCAAAGTACTCGGACCTGGGGGTGGTTCTCGCCAATCCTCTTCTAGAACTACACCAATTCCTTTTGAAGACGAGTATGAAATGCCTATAACTGCTGGTAAGTGCAATGACATCAATAAATGTATATTTATTACATGTCTCTCGTATATATGTTTATTTAACGTTATTGTTTCTTTTTCAGCTCCAGTTTACTCGGAGACAAAAGGTAACAATAATGAATGTGCTCAAGGCTAAATGATATCATTTTCTATACACTAATTTGATGCTCAATTTTTACCCCAATATTCTAGAACAAGTAATTGCCCTGTTCCCGTACTCGTCGCAGGTAACTTGCTAACCATAAAATATTACGACCTTAAGTGTCTTTCACTTTACATAGTTGTAATTTTGTTTTCATTCAGAATTCTGATGAATTGACGTTTGTAAAAGACGACGTAATAGTTGTAATATCAAAAGACGAGCCAGACTGGTGGCGTGGTCAACTGGGCACCTCCGTAGGACTTTTCCCAACAAATTATGTACAGCCCATGTCGAATACACAGGGTCAAGATATTCAATGTAAGTTTTTATTTTCTTATCTTCGCATGTTAAACAACTTCTGTTCGTGATATTTAAATGTTTTGTCCAATCTTTTGTATGTGCCAGTTAAATTTTTAGTTACTCGTAGTATTTTCTTGTATTCTTTATTTAGCAACTATAGTTGGGCACACTTATCAGCGAGCATTCCTTTTCTGTTGCAAAATTTGTTTCCAATTTCCTCGCACGAGGTTGCATAAAAGCCAATGCTATTATTTATAATTCCCTTATACGCCATGAATGAGCTAGTCGAGTCAAGCCAGTATTTTTTAACAAGAAAAGCGTAGATTACATTACATACCTGTTGTTGTTTTTGCCTGGGACCCTTTAAACTGACAGTTTGTTTATGTATTCATATAGGAGGATCAGGAACATAAATATCTGTATTTGCTGGGAATAAGAAGAGTCTTGTGTAACACCACCCACATAATATCTCTAAAAAACATATAGCTCTGGATGGGAGTGGTCGTGGTCGCCTAGATCTTCCTTGTTTGTTGTCTCGTCCGAATCGTTTCCAAACACTGAACAATAATACGAAACGCCACTCCATTCTTACAACTGATTGATGTTTTGCCTGATTTCAGAAACGGATGTGTTTGATATATCAATCTCGTAAATTCAAGATATAATTTCATGACTGCTAAATAATTATTACATTTCATTTTTAATGAAAAAAGTATAATTTAGGGTATAATTTCAAAATGTTCCATTTACGTACATCATTAATACGTACTTAGGCTAAGTTTTAATGATTAAGACTTATATTTGAGTTTTAATTAATCGTCCTTCGAATTAGAATAGGTCTCGTATTACATTATGGAGCCTGTTACTGACTAAAAAGAGAAACAAGTATTTTATTTACTGGCCCTATCAGTTTATGATAGCAACATGGCTCCCAACGAACTAGTACCTAGTTGGTACGGTACATGCAATATTAGTGAAACTTTTAGTACATAATACTAAGTAATTAAGGAGGTGGTGCTGATTTAGTAATTTGTATATACATTTTAAATGTGTCTTCTTCTTGTATCATCAATCAGTAAGTGAAGCAGATGAAGGTGTGTAGTCGACATGTAGATATGAAAATTAGATGTGTATGTAGTAGCAAAAACTATGACTTAGAGAAATGCATCCGTACATAGAATGAATGGGTTACAAACAATCATTTGTGCATAGGTAAACTGAGCACGGAAAGAAAGTTACGTTAGGGACCTTAGAGTTCATTTTATTGAACAAGGCTGTGTTCTTTTCAATTAATTGCAATAAGACATTACTTTCACAAGTGTGCTGGTTTATGTACAAAGGTAGAAATATACCTATTTAATTGTAGAATCCGCCACCAAACCAAACCTATCCTGAGTATCTTTGTCTCTGATGACAGAACCGGTGGGGTGGGCTCTTATCCGCAGACATTTGCCAGTTTACTCCCACATACTAAATGTGACATAAATCCAATACTGGCTTGGCTGACTTCCTCTTGCCTCGTGCTCTTACAACAAAAACAGGCTCAAAGAATTATTTTCTAGTCTTGATCATATTTTATGTGGTCACCCGGTTTTGTAAAATACGTTATCATAAAACCTCACATTCACCTTTGCCTAGTTTAGTTATCAATCCTCTCTATGCACAACTAATATAAATAGCCTGTAGCCGTGAGATGTTGCATCATAATAATTTACGCTTTATTAAATACCTGCACAGCCATAATTGAAAAAACGGTACAACACTTTCCTATGAAATCATAGTATTGTTGGTTTTAAAAAACACACAGATTCGTTTTCTTGGTGTGGAATGAGCTTTAAATGCACCAGTTTTGTTCTGCAGCCAATAACAAAGCATAAAGATCTAGTGAAAACTAACGGGTAGAAAGAAATGTATCAGTATGACAAAAAATATAAATCTGTTGAAATAAATCTCGAAAAAACCTCTGTACAAGTACTTCATAGAACTGACAACAAGGCTAGAAAAAAATAATCAAAGAAGTAGTAAATGGAATTATGCGATAAAGTATTCAGTTATGTTCCGCTGCATGGAGAGAAAGCCCTTAAATCAAATGTGTCTTGTTGGACTTTCTCCTGCATTTCACTACTCTTATTTGTAGAAGGGCGGTCTATAATGTCTTCATTATGCACTTGTAAAAATAGAAGAACGTGTGTCTCCTACTTGTATGGTACGATTCTGACGGTGTGTGTTGAATATTTTATTGCCTAAACTAAAGATCTGACCATGTAATGAGAATTATTATTAGTATTTTCTCCTTTGCAATAAAAGTAATGCCATTCGTATTCACCTCAGCTAACTCGTGGTCTGTTTTACTCTTGTATTTATCTGAAATCCTCACCTCTATCTTTTTATCGTACCGTTGCAAATGTCACTGTTTGCTCTTCCACATTCTACGACTTGCACGTGGACTAAGAAATGTGGTGTTTTATAAATATTTAACCTATTTAAAAGATATTCATTATTTTCATATTCTTTAGCCGTTCCCCAGTCGCCACTCGAGACTGAGTCTTACAGCAACAATCAGAGGAATGGAAATGGTAACGACGACACGTGGGGAGAAAAAGGATTTGCAGCATTTAATTTCTCTTCCGGTTCTCCATTCAATAACGGTTTTACACAAACGAATCCGAGTCACAAATCCAACAAAACAAATGCCGTTCCGTCAATCACTAGTCCTATAAATCCTCACGTCCTGGAAGACTCTACGCGACAGGCGTGCATTCACGAACTTATTGGTACTGAAGAGAATTATATGGCTGACATGAAAATCGTTAAAGATGTAAGTTTAAAAAAATAAGTGTCTTTGGTAATTTCATCTTTTTATCCTGATTTTTGCGCAGTGCTTCATGATACCACTATACAACTCTGGACTATTAACTCCGGATGAACTGCAAACTATATTTGTGAACTGGGACGATTTAATAGGCGAGAATTTTTATAACATTTTGACAGCTGAGGAGTTTGATACATGATACATTGGCATTTTGATAGATTGTAGCAGTCGTCTCGTCAAAGCTTTTATAATTCGTCAGCGTACTTGCTACTCTGGTATTATCCAAATGATAGGAGACATCCTTTGCCAACATGTAAGATTTGGATTTAAGTATGGATTTCATTTTCATTGAAATTTAACTTTCTATTTGGTATTTGACAGATTCCATCGTTTACGATCTACATTCGGTTTTGTAGTGCTCAATTGCGTTCGGCAGCTCTTCTTCAGAATAAGTGTGAATCTTCAACAGAGTTTAAGGAGTATTGCAAATCTTTACAATCTAACCCTAACACGAAAAGTTTGCCATTATCGTCGTTTTTAATTAAACCAATGCAGCGTATAACAAAGTATCCTCTATTGGTTAAAAAGGTATTTGTTGGAACTATATTTCCAGTTTTTTAGCACCCCTAAATTATGAATTGTTCTATGAACAGATTATCGAATCAACCCCTGAAGAACATCCGGACCGACAGAACTTGGAAGAAGCTCTCATAAAAGCTGAAGAACTTTGTGCTCAAGTCAATGAAGGCGTTCGCGAAAAAGAAAATTCTGACCGGCTAGAATGGCTGCAAACTCATGTCAACTGTGAAGGTTTGGAAGAAAGAGTTATTTTTAATTCCCTTACAAATGCTATGGGTCCTCGAAAATTTCTTCATCACGGAATTATACACAAGGTACTTGTCAAAGTACCAATAACTTTATTGTGGTCAACATTAATTATTTTTTGTACATATCTACCAGACAAAAAGTGGAAAACAAATCGTGGGCTTTCTCTTTAATGATTTTTTACTCCTCGCACAACCCAATAAACTCCTTACGAGTGCTTTCTCTTTCGACCGGCACAAAACATTAAAATTCAAGATATATAGGAAACCCATATTCTTGAATGAAATGTGGATCGAAGAAGGTGTCAGTGAAAACGAGAACGAATTTGCGATAGGTGAGAATTATTGTGATACTTGTTACTCTGGGATTGGAGACATCCTTTGTCAACGTAGGTTTTTAATATTAATATATGGGTACAATTTTAGGGAATGAAAATAATAAGGGTTCCCTCATGTATGTCACATCTCCTGGAGTTTCTGAAAAGAGGTTGTTCTTAAAAAGTATACGAGAAGCAAAGAAAAGATACCTTCACACGGAGCAACAATATTTGCAGCGACAAAAGTCGAGTAAGTGATTCACTGATTCATTTTTTGTATAACGATGCTTCATAAACTGACACAGTCAGAATCAATGGATGATTTCATTTGTGGAGTAATCCATGCCCTGAATAAAATGGTAATATTGTATTTCGAATTTTAGAGAAGGGAAAATTTGTAGGGAGATTATTGTGCCAAGTTTTGGAAGGTGAAAATTTAGCTGACAGAGATAAGAGTGGTAAGATTATAATTCGGCATTGATGAACTTCTACTTGCGCCATTGCATGCATAGCTTTGTTTTTTGCACAAAGTTGGAAATATTGCTCGTAGTAGCTCTTATAATTTTCCTTTATTCTCTATAACCAATAGTTGACCATCTAGATTTCGAAATTGCATGACTGCTTTAATTTTTTGACTAACATTTTATTTTCAAATATAGTTCGCCGACGCCCCGTAAAGGGAAAGTTAAAGGTGGTTGTGGTCCGTGGGGTTAAACTTGCAAATCGCGATCCCAATGGTATACAATATCCACTGAAACTCTTGCCAAGACTGTCATTTGTTTTCTGCTTTCCTGTTGCTTGCACTGTTCCGATACGTTAATAATTATTAGTGCTTGTGCCTTGTGCTTATGCACTCGAAATTTGGGTTGAGTTGACCTTAATTGACTAAATAAAAAAAATTCGTACAGGAAAGAGTGATCCTTACTGCGAAGTTAGTCTGGGGTCCGAGATTAGGAGGACAAAAGTTGTTCTGTCAACTCTAAACCCTAAGTGGAACGATTCGATGCAATTTTCCGTGAAAGACTTGGCACAAGATATCCTGTGCATAACCGTTTACGACAAGGATTATTTCTCGCCAAACCGTAAACAAAACATTCACCTAATTACTTTGTCCGACATGTTACAGAATCAGCCTGATTTCTATCTAACTTTTAGAATTCCTTGGACGAACCGAAATCGGGATTGTTTCCATTTTTGAAGAAACCAAAAATCGTAAAACACCTTGGACAAAGAAATTTCCTTTACATGAAGTGGAATCTGGAGACATTGTCATTAAATTGTCCTTGCAACTTTTTGAAAATTAAGGCGTATTTATGAAACAAAAATGTAAAAGTAGTTGAAAAGAAGCACATCACATTTTCCTAGCATGCAGCTTTCTCATAAAACATTTTGTAATGCTAGCCATAAATTAAACTTTCTTCTGTATGCATTTAGGGTACGTGTAGGAGATGATATTTTCCATGTTGTGTTTATCCCGTAGTCTTCAGAATTTATAGTTTTGTATTTATGCCCTACAAATGTAAATGGATATTCATCCTCATAATTACAGATAATACAAAAAGACAGTAAACGAGCAAATAAAATCAAAATATAAAATTTATGAAACATTTTCCGCCATTGAATTCGTGGATAATCTGCATGTGCTTTCTACTTTCTTCTATAGCTGTACACACTCATACAAGAATAGCAATGCTTTCGATCAAACAACCTTTTTTCATTACGATAATTTTATACGAGTGTATCTTGGTAACGTGGGCTCTACCAGTATAAACTCCAGCCAATGTTCTCACATCTCCTGCCGAAATATACAAAGTTAGAAACTTGCAAATTCTGGGCTAGGAGGAATTTCCGCCTTGTGCAAAAATGAGCTCCAAAAAAGCGTGTAAAACCGAGTGTTGCAATTCAATGTCCAACTCCTCCTCTAACCGTTCTCGGCCCTCAATAAGGGCTCAACGAGGTTCTGGCTCTTCTGTAACCACCACTTCTGGAGGATTGCTATCCGTTGACTTTGAAGTTCGAGGAAAAGTTCAAGGTTCTACTTCGAAAATTATAAATTTAATTAATGCACATGACAATTCTCTACAAAATGTTTTATGCATTTAGGTGTTCACTTCCGGAAGGTATGCATAATGGCGATGCATTTTTCAGTTGTCGCCATACATTTCAAAATATTTACAATGCCTATGAATTTTGATTTCAGCACACTCAGAAGAAAGCTACTGAACTGAATTTACGTGGTTGGTGCAGAAATACGGATACTGGAACCGTTCTGGGATGCTTGGAAGGTGAACGGTTACAGATTGACATGATGTAAGTAAATTAAGTTCACAAATTAAATTGCAAAGCGCAACAATTTTTCGGAAGATATTGCATTTTTTTATTTTACAAATTTTGTTTTATAATGTAGGAAGGATTGGCTGAAACGGTATTACGCTGAAACATGTCAATTAACCAGAGGTACAGTTATTAATTTGTGAATTAAATTATAGGACCGGAAGTCCAAAGTCTCGAATTGATGGGGCAAATTTCAAACCGGCGAAATCCATTCCTGCCTACACCCGAAGTGATTTTCAGATCGTCAAGTAATGCGTTGTTTAAAACCGGATATACAATCGTATCGCAATTCCAACACTCCAAATGGGCTAATCGATGCTTGTACAAAAATTGAATGTTTTACAAAATTTTAAATAAAATCACATTTTCTAATACTCAAAGATTTACCTGATCCTTTTCTTATCCAATGTCCAAACTAAAATTCCACATGTGGTCAAATTTCAAATGAAAAAATCTTGGTTGTCCATATTGATAGTAGCGGTTGTAGTGATCTATAGGGATTTTAGCCTGTAACAAGAATGTGGCTCATTAAAAATAAAGTTAGAGGAACTACTTATTTTGAAAGCTTTTTTGAACATACAAAATCTGATCTTGATTTCGTCACTGGATAATGGTAATACTGTCTCAATAATGGTATCGGTCGATACTGATGGTACGCATACATCTATGAAATTGCAAAGTACGCTTTTCATTCAATTTTGAAACACTTATTATGAAAATCTTTCAATTACCTGTCCATACTCGTGACGAAAAGCGGAAACAAGGATTGAACGAACTACACTAAATCCAATTATCCACAACATGAAAATGCAACACCTTTTGTGGAATGATACCAATGTGGACATACTTAATTTCGTAATAATATAATAAGAGACCAATTTGAGAAGTTACCACTGCCATAAACTTCCTACAAATGGGTGGAAAATGAGTGAAGTCAAAAGTAATGGGATAGGTTAACATAAATTGAATTAGGAAAGCTTGAGGTATGTATGTCCACAGGAAGATTTTCTTCTCCAGTTTGTCTCTGGAGAATGCTGTCCAATATGTATTTGGCATAGCATTTTTTTAAACGGAAATCATCCCAGTTTCATTACTTTACTGTGCCATGAAATTCACAAAAGATGTAGCTGGAGCTAGGGAAGTATAACAATGGATAAAGTTTTAGTTAGTTTTTCTCCAATTTTCAGAGTCCAATCCAATTGCAACAATAGGAAAAGTACCTTCCAAATGAAAACAGAGTTAGAAGCCAGAGAATTTGAGAAAACCCTGGAAGTCTCCTTTGAAACAAACAATCTTTGATTTATTGCTGATCGTAAAATACTTTATTTCATTTTCCATCTTGCCAACTCAAAGATGTTGATGCACAGCAGTGCTACATTTTCAAAAGCTCAACTTCCACACAGCAAGGGAGGAAAAGGCTTGCTGAGTCTCATTTCAGTCCAAGGGTTCAATAGTCATTTTTCTTTCTTTTTAGGATTGTGAAGCTGAAGTCAACCTTACAAGCACCTTCTTGGTTGGAGGGAGTCCAACATCTTGGAGTCCTTATCCTATTGCAGTCATGTCAGTCTGTTTCCTTCTTCTAAGGCAAAGCTACACTGAACCTTAGAATAAAGGACGGACCAAACCCACCAATTCATTTCTATGCATGGAGTAAAAATGTTGGAATATTTTTCCGTGCTTCCGACTCAAAAACATTGAACTAACTGCCCATGAAATATTTAACAGTATTTGGCCAAGGATCTCAAGATGTTATGTTAAAGATAACCAACAAAATCTATGGACATCCCATGACCCTCACCTTTCTTGAGTTAACAGCTCTTATTTTGTGTTGTGGAGAGACATTAAAAGAAAAACTAAGAAATAGAAACAGAAAAGTTTTCAGAGTGCCACATGGGGATGGACGCCTTGTCAAGTCGTCATCCAAGTCGACTACGAAGGGTTCCCTTTACCCTTGGTACCTTCATAAATAAGAGTCCATTTCCATTCCCTTGTCCTGTTTCTTAAATGAATCTCACTCATCTCATACTGGGCTCTGCTCATTACTCATTGTTTGGTTTTCCTGTCAGATGGGGGACGACCGTGTTTGGTTTGTTGAAACTGTGTTTCAAATTTTAAGAAACAACTTCTTCAGGTGTCACGCTGATGGCTGCTCCTGTTGTTTGAGAAGCCAAGGTACAAAAGGAGACAGTAGAAGAATGGATCATTATTCTTTTTAAACGAGAGAAATGAACATTACAACGCATCCAGATAACATCTTATCGCTGTGAGACAGTTAAATAGAGGAGACAATTTTTTACGAGAAGAACAAATATGTGGTTAAATAATTGTCACAGATTTTCAATGGTTTTTATTTATAATCCCTTGTGCACACATAACACATAAAAAACTGGTTAAAGGATAATTCCTCTGGGTCCCATTCCCATTAATTTTATTTTACTGTATTTGTTTGTACTGTACCAAGAATGACCTTCACCAACTAAGAAAGCTAGTTGCAGACAAATTTACAATTTTGAAATAAAGCGTCAGGATGAGTCTGGGGGGTCAAATCCCACTTATCCATATCTCAACTAAAGGAGGGAGTGGATTGAAAGAAATTCGAAATTTGAAACCTCCTGCTGTTGACTAAACAAGGACCAGGAAACCTGGCTCAACAAAAAATGCGTCGGACGAGACTCGTACCAAAATATGTACCAATTCACTTCTTTAAAACTTACCCTTAACAAGGAAAAGATATGACCGGGACTAAACGAGAGTGAGCAAAGTCAAGACAGTGTACTTCAGTGTAACAATACTACCCCAACAATACTTCAGCCCTTCCTGCACCAAACTTAATACGATTCGTGTCCAGTTTTCTATCTTAAGTTGACTTCAGACCTGACAAATATCCTACAAATGACGAAGGGACATAGGGCTCAGAAATTATTAAACTTTTAGTAACTTTAACTTTACTGTTTTATGGTCTAGGAGAAAAAATGCTTCCAATGAAACAAGATTACACTTCTTACTTTTACTGGTCGAGGGAAACAGACAAGATGCAATCCCAGATATCTCAAAATTCACTTTGAAACCTAAAACTACTGGGAACATATATTATACCCTGAAATTTTATATTGGACACATTCCCTAGCAGGTAAAAATTATAACAAATCACATTAATGTCAGGTCAGGATCGTTGTCATAATGTCAACTTGACAAAGTCAACTATGCGAGTGTGTGTTTTATCATTACTGCGGGTTGACAGGAGTGAGTTAAGGTTAAAGGGTAAAAAAAAAGTTTATTGTTTTTGGGGTGACAGAGAAAGACATAAAATCTAAAGTAGACGACAGCCAAATATTTTATGAATGCTCAAGATTAATTTACAGATCGGATAGCTGCATGGAATGGGCAACTTACACACGGCGTCTTGAAATTTATGTGGAAGTGATTATCAAGAAAAATGTGAGTAGCATTGGGTACACTAGCATTTCATGCATATTCATCCCCATAAAAAGAGAAGCACGTAACGAGAAATGTAATCTGAACCTTGCTAAGGAAAATGTGAGAATTCTTACACCAATTAGCACATGATTAAGCTAAGTTTACTTTATGCTTATGCTAATGGATCATAACAACGGATTACGGTTGCATTGTTCTCTGCATGCTTTAACTTTACTGCTTCATGCAGTAAATGCTTATCATCGCAATGCTTCAGTCTCAAGCTAAATCTAAATTATTCAAATGCGTTGACCTAACTAAAAGTACAAAGGCATTTAAACTACAGAGCTTAAATATATCCGTTGTTCAAACTCTTCGAACTCGTTGTTACAGAGATTTCAGAGCTAAATTTTCATATCACTAAAACTTCCCTGCGAATTAGGCTGGCAACTTACATCAACTCCAAATCATGACCATCTGTAAGAAAGTAAATGACAGAAGTCATATGCATACAAAATATATTATTCACACTTGAAGAGCAGTTCACAAATGGACATCAACTGTCAGAAATATTTTCCCAGCTTGCAGGAAAATCCTGAAAAAATACAGAGAAAAGGAAGTCATTCCTAAATTGAGTTCTAACAAATCCCTTCGCTCAGTTAAGAATATTAGTAAAATGTCTTTTTGAATTAGTTCAAAACTTTTTCCACAACTAACCATCTTATCCCCTCTTTTTCTTTAGTTATTAGTGTCACATTCCTGTCTTTGTGCTGTACAATGCTACATAACACCGTAAGACTCTTGTCAAATACCAATAGATAGTACAAAACCCAAACCAGGTTCCAAGTATTCTAAGCCCTTAAGTTGAAATTTTAAATTTGAAGGACGTCACCTGTCTAATCTCATAATCCACTGAGGGGCTCCATCCATAAACCTTTCCCTTGTATTTGGATAAAGACCCAACCAACCAATGCTTGTTAAACTCGAGGAAACCTCGAAAAATGAACAATTTAAGCAACTAAAGCCAAAAGACAACTGCTCCCAAATAGAAGCAACACTTCCGTTTCGGAAGAAGAGTGACAGGAGGGAGATGAAATGAGATTTTGATAAGAGTTGGGCTAACCGGATTATATTTTTAAAAGTAAGAGCATTTCACGGCAGAAACTGGTAAGAAAAAAATATTTATTTTAAAATATCTCCTTGTGTATTTCCATCCAACATTATTCACCCAGGACACCATGCCATGCCCGATAATTCTTAAGTTGGCAGGGAGGGAATCTGGACCACAACGGGATCGCTTAAACACAGCGTTAGTTGGTTTACTTCACCTCACCTCGTTGGAGAACTTGATTTAGTTTACCTGTCACAAATTCTTAACCAACACCACAAAACATAACCTAAGGTTAAGTTACTTGTAGCATGGAACCAGTTGAGAAATAGATTTCCTAGATTTCCTTCCAGCAGACAGATACCTGTATCCGTTCACCAACAGCACCTCGTTAGCAGTTCGTGTCCAGTTCATCCTTCACTTGACTTGATAACTTGGTGAGGATAGAAGTATTTTATTTTATCAACAACCAAACCAAAGCATGGAGAAGTCATCTTATGCCTAAAGAAAAGTAAGGAAAATGCATTTCCTCGCCTTGTTACTTAACTTTTAAGAGGGAGTAGTAAGAGCACTCCTATCCAATCTACCTACCTGGACAAAGGATGAATACCTTTCTTCCTTCTGTTCCCTTATGTCGAGTCCTATAAGTATATCTGACAAGAAAGAGGTAAAGAAATTGTATTGTTCATCGTTTGGACCCAACCAAAAGTTTGAAGGTATAGCGTTACCTGGACCAGGTAAGTATTACATTTATCAACTAGCTGTTAGAGAATGGATGATTATAAGATTTAGGAGAGAGGCAAACCCTCCATGCCATACTCACTCTTTAACGAGATTCTACTCAACAACCTAAACTAGTTTGTATTTTGTATACACACGCATTTGAATGCATACCAAGTTAGTATTACCAACAGCATGGGATGTACCCAAGTTTAAAAACTTTTAACGCAACGTGACCATAGTATGGAGTAAGTACATTTACAATTCAACCAGCTAACAAGGTTTGAGACCCCCAAATCAGATTGTAAAATGTTTCAACCTCTTCAGTCACTCTTTTCCCGTGCAGCTTGCTGGACTGGTTTCATTTCGCTCGTTTTAATATATGTAATATCTGTTCAACGCGATTGGTATCGGGAACCTCTGTTACAAAAACTCATTTGCTTATTACACGAGTAAACGAGGTCCAGGGAGTGAGCTAACTGTAGCAGTGATGTGGAAAAAGTGAAGCCCTGAATTGGATTTTACTGACAAAATAAACTTTTACACTCTTTTTAAAACATTGTTTAAAACAGGAGTTGAAGAACGCTAGTGAAGCTAAGCGGAATAGTCGGACTGCAATTCCAAAATTTATTGTTTTTAGTAAAAGGCAAGCACAGAAATATTTGGAGGGATGTTTTCCATAAGCGTGAAGTTCCAGTGTTAACATTCAATAGTCCAAAAATCAACTGGGATAAAAAGGATATGAAATTCCGTGTTTTGTGAAATGCTCATAAAGGATACCGGCTAAAGTTTAGCTTAAATTGGAATTCCATGATGTGTGGCCACACTTGAATTTGACATGGAGTAAGCGTGTAACTTCCTGCGGCAACCTTATCCATAAAAAAGAAAGTGATTTTCGTTGTCGTCAAGTCAAAAGGCATGAAATTGCAAGGATAAAATGAAACCGGAGTAAAAGTTAATGATGCTCTCCGCAATTTTATTTATGCGAGAATAGTCCGTGCAGTGCAGTGCAGAACCTAAATTTCTTATGGAATGATAAAGACACACTAAATCCGAACGTTTGTAAGTTTGGGTGACAAAATGTAAACTGTAGCTAATATAATTACACAAATACAGTTGTTCAAAATGACAAAAATGAAGGTGAAAAGGAGAACAAGTGTTGTAGTGCTAATACTACTGTCCTGTTTAGTTGGTAGTAATTCTACCCCGGATCGAGATAGGAACAAGCACTCGCTTAGTTCTAGTTCTAATTTTGATTTAATGGAACATCGCTTCCGTCATGATATCGATGATTCTGATGACCATTTTAGTGATCATCCTGGTTCTCATCATGATTCTGACCCTCATTTACATCCTCACGGAGCGTGTGAGCCTATTAAAGTCGGTAAGTCACAGAAAAGTTATGGGTTGTCTTTTGAAATTTTATTGGCATGTTTGTCAGACTGGGTTGACAGATGGAGAAATTAAAGTTTGCCCAAGATGGGTTGAAGCTATTTGAAGAATGATAAACATAGGTTATGGCTGATTTCGATTCAATGCTACATCACAGTAATTCATGCATCGGTTACATATTATCTTGTGTGCAAATTAGAGATGCATCGCTATTCGACTACTTTGCGTTTCCCGTACAGCTCCTGATGGGCTGCCGATGTAAGTCGAGAAAAGAGTTGGTTTGCAAATCATCATTTTTCCTTTGAGGCGATGATTTTTACCGACTTTTGCAATTTCATCGTCATGTCTTGCATTTTGATGATCATGCTGATGTTAATCATCACTCTGGCATCAACATCGCCGTTCCGTTCAGTTCAATTAAATTGCGAGTCTGCGTCGGGTCATATAGAGGATTGTGAATTACTGATCAGTTCGATGAGCGAGCAGTAGGCACATTTGATTTTGATTTTGGACATGTAAATTAACAATGGGATAAGCTTTTGATTTTGATCCGCCTCAGATACTCCAAATGATGACAAGCTTGTTATCGTTGTGCCCGTAAGGAAATGGCTAATCAAAGTTTCGTGCCGTATGGTGTCTGCTTAAGAAAGTTGACTGTTTACAAAAGGTAGGCGAGGTGGGTGTGCATATTCGTGTGTGTAAAATTTAGGGGTCTAAAACGTAAAACTTGGTCCAACATTGTTGTAGTTTTATACAAAGTACTTCAAGTTTGTAGAAGGAGGACGATGACCGATCAAAAAGTATTGATTCATTAAGTATGCTAGAAGTCATACTCATCTTTATGCACTGTTTAACTGCTGCCATTATGTGTGTATTGATGTTTTGCATTTTAATGCTCAAACATTGTATTTGATTTCCGATCAATCTCACCTTTCTTCTTTTTTGCATTTCGCCGTGATCTTTTGGTTGCAGTACTGTCGGCATAAATCTTGCCCCGTAATTATGAAATTGTCGTGAATTATTTCAGCAATAAATTGCCACCACTTCTTGTCATAACATAACGAGGATAAACTGGGAGTTGAAATATTTATCTGACAAATCAGTTTATAGTTTACGTATGCTTGATTTTGGTGCACAACTCGCAATTTGAATAAGATTTCCGTCGGTGTTTGCCTAAGAAGTAACTACATATGTATGAGGTAGTATGAATCTGAAGAGAAAAATTCGGTGTGTATTTTAAGATTGAAGGAAAAATCGACTTGCTGACATATGTACAACTTTAAATCGAAATGTTCATCTTCATATGCGACGCCTTATTGACTCTAATAATAATGTTAACCAGCTCCTTCAGGTTTAATAATAAATAATTAAGTATTTCCTACGCCATTCATATTTGTACTCCTTACAGGGGATTCTATTCTTGGTACAACTTATACATTTGTCAACAAATAATAAGCTGGAGTTCATTGTGTCAAAACTTTGTAATTGACTTCATTATGAAGCTGGTAAGGAGTTCCAGGATGTCTAAAGCTTTTGAAATATTTGAAACATTATGAAGTAGAAATTATTTAGAACCGGAACTTGGGAAATTAGCTCAGACTTGGTTTCGTGGCAAGAGTCGAAAGAAATGCATGTGTTTAGAAAATCTGTCTTCACTAAATCAATCCATGTCCAGTAAATAACTGAGCCATGTACATTGGTTAAAGTTATGTAACTTACACACTTCACGAGTGCTGAGTACTTACATAAGTTCGAAGGAGTAAAATTTGGGTTACTCCATATTTCTAGTTCATTTTAGATTTATCTTATTACACTCCACCCTTGTAATAAGGAGCCTAAAATAATTCTATCTATAAAATCTCCGTGCATTTTGCATATGCGTCAGAAAAACGAAGTTCGATCTGATGATGTCATGTATTCTAGAATCGGGTGAGGAACTGATTGGAAAAATACCAAAAGCACATTTAGTTACACGCCCGGTATGCCAAATCAGATCTCAAATTCACTCATGCCATACAGGGAATCCGACATTAGATTCCATTCCGGATTATCCATCCACTAATTTAAAATGAAGGGCTGAAGGGTACTCTCAACATTGACAAAGCATGAAATGTATCTGATGTAAATACTGCTAAACACAAATTCAAGAGTCACAACCAAAACTACGAAAATTCTCAGATTCTTTCGATAAACCGAGTCAAACTTGGCAATTCTAATCCAACATTTGTGGAATTTAGAGATTCCGATTCAAATGTCTGCCATCTTCTTGTCTGTCATGTCATTTTCATCTCAAGTGAACCGATGCCACATGTAGAGAACACTTTAACTTTTTTATTCGAAAATTCAACCTGAACCAATTGCATTCCTAATTTTCAACCTCCTCCCAAGACGATGCAATTCAACAAGACATTTTATACACTTTTACTTAAAAAACTGCCCACATAACTCTCAATAAATAAAGGTGTTTCTGTAAAGGATACGAATCCAAACGATACGTGAGTGAAAATCGCTTCAAGTCCTAAAAATGAGAGGTAGGAATTTTCATCCATCCATACAATGATACAATATACATCTCATTTCATACTTCGAGCAGTTTATTCTGTATACCACATTTTGGTTTTTTTATGTCCACTTACTAAGAAAAGTTGATTTGCCATGTTCCCATTGAAAAACATGTGGTAAAATATAAAGCTAGTTTACCCAGGATCAGAAAACTAGTTAACAAATGAAATCTGGCTGTCTTTAGGATACGAAACATTTGGATTTAAAAGCCCAAAATTTTTACCATAATGCAGGAAATTGCTGTCTGTCATCTCATAAGGATTCATTGGCTTGAACTGGAAATATATAAAGACAACCGCCTACCATGGTCTACATTTTAGTTTTAAGCCTGCAGTTCAAATTTGACAAGAACTCACACCTCCAAGGATGTAAATAAGTCGTAGAAAAAGCATATAAATATCTCAACTCAACTTACGACTTTAAAAATAAAATTAGACTTCCACACCGGAACCCACAATAATTTTTTACTCATCCGAAACACGTCTTTTGATTTTCATGCCTCCAAGTTGTGGCATCTGCTCTGAATTAAATGTGTCCAAATAAAACGGTTGAGCGAATCAAGTGAACCAAAGTAATAATTATTACGATTGACATATTCCTTCCCTTGATAAGAAAGGATTGGAGTTTTGGTTGTCGGCTTTTTTTAGTTTTGGCATGTGTTAAAAATCTTGAAGTTTCTCGACCCTTGCTTCTTCAACTACAAATAGAACAATCTCACTCAACCGTTGTATGGTTAATTTATTGTGATTTGTCCATTGAATTGCTTCCAGAACCAGAAAGTTGGGAATGAATGAAAAGTGAAAAGAATGGAGCATTTTTTAAGTAAGCACGGGTCCTAAAAAATACGAGATGCAGTTGTGTCGCGGTAATATCCGAAGAATAGAGCGGCGACTTCTTTAACAAGATTTCGACCACAAATACAAGATCAGTCCAATGCAACGGATGATCCGGTTAGAACGGTGAATTATCTCATTTTTTATTTCGGACTGGACCTTTTTTTGAGATGATCCCGTTTCGTAAAGGTGCACGGCACGCACGAGACACCATCCAAGATACAATCCATGTTCTGTTGAAACCGTTTTAGGCTTGTTTAATCCTCAAACAATTTCAAGAAATGAATAGTTTGGTTTGAAATGCCGAATTCTACACTCATTGTCAGTAAAATTAAGAAATGGTACAGCTCCAGGAAACATTCAAACATTACAGTAGGCCGACACGTTTTTCGGTTTTTCCAATGCAGCTGCCAAAACAGATATAAACATTTTAGTTTTAATACACACCAAGGACAAACTGCAATTCTAATTTGAGAAATACAAGTAGAAATACAGACCTAGTTTCATTTAAAATACCTGGAGGAGACAAATTAAAGTTTTGCCGTGCAAATCGTACAAAATTGTAAAATTCTCTAAATTCCTGTTTTGTTAACATTATTGGTCAATCGGTTTTTGTCCTTAAATGTTCATTATGTGACCTTATGTGCTCGAGAAATGATGGATTTACCAGAAACAAACGACACTCTACATTTTTATCAATTCATTCAGCTCAACTTCGAGCTAAAGTCTGTCAGTTAAAGCTGACGCTTTTCCAAATCAGAAGCTCTGATATTTACAGATCTCTGAATTTGGTGGGTGGGATGGCCGGTTTCTTATCAGTGCAGTCAAAGTTGATGTTGATGAATGGGAGACAGTTTGAGTCCAGTTGATTTGCATTTATTTATCTGTGTGGTAAATATGTTGAGATGTAAGTTTAACTTTTGGTGTGACAACGGGTTAATTCGCTTCTGAAACTGATAATACAGAATAAAACACGTAGTAACAACCCAGCCTCTACTCTACCACCAACAGTCAATTACTTGTTTTTTAGTTGGTAAAGTGCAAAATTAATGTTATCTGCGCTCATCCACCCAACTCGTAGTCACTGCATTAATTCTTATCATCCAATCCACTTAAAGCATGCATTTAAGTCTGGTATGTCGTGCTGGTGTATAGTTAGCTCAATTGGACATGAAACTGTGGTAAATGCACATTAGCACAGTGCTTCATTTCCAAAGTTTGTAATCAGCTTAATGAAGTACAGAGCAAGGCTTTATAAATCTGCTTATACAATTTTGCACGCAAATAACAAAACGCCATCCGTACCGCAAAATAGTAACCCCAAGATTAATGACCTTGCTCTTCATTAATGGCAAACAACACTAAAGAAACATTTTATTAGGTAGCAGAAAAAAGAGGCGGTAGGGTAGACGACTTATTGTTCGTATGCTGTTAATAGAAAAATACATTCCACCCCACCAGTGGGTTTCTTAAGAAGATGCGGCTAGTGGAACGGAATCTGGCTTTTGAATCTGAATCACAATAAAAAATCAGGTCTGAGTGATTTCAATAAAATAAAGTCATTACTCGCCCTGCTAACGATCTTGACTTTTAAACAAGCTCGATAAATATGCGAGTGGAGTGGACGACTGGGTTGGGCTTGGTCTTCAAATAATTTAAATTGATGGGCGAATTGACTTCTGATTTATATTTGCTTTTAACTTTAAGACCGACTTGGATTGTTGGTGAAAACGCCTTCTGTTCTGTGTCTTTATACCTGTTTTTTATTTTGTTGAAGCATATCTACATGGTACTCTAGATCCTTCATCAAGCTCATCAAAGGATGGCATGTGAACCTAACTAATGCGAATTTAGACACATTTTTAAAACTATTGCAACTAATCCCTTTCCTCCGACTGTCAGATAAGTGTGGGTTTTGTCAGTCAGTTGCACCGCTTTGCCAGCTTCATTAAACCTGCCTGTTGGCAAATGTGATGAGGATGCCATGCCATATTTTGATGGGAGAGTTTCAAACTGTGGATTTTTGCAAGCAACCCGTTCAATTACTTTAATGCATTTTGTCGAAGGAAATATGAGTGTTGTCGCTGTCTTTTGGGTTGTGGGATGTGGATAGTTGTGGGTAATTGGGAGGCGGCAAGAGTTTGTTTGACTTTTAAATGTGTAAAAAAATTAACGACCTGACAATTGAAGATGGTCCGTGCTTCTTGTACAAATGTTATGCAATTCCGTGGCTGAGTGGGGTGGGTAGGCGGACATTGGGTTTGTAAATTTTGGACAGAACAAACCACTGACTAAGCAGTGTTGCGGTTTTATTCCATGGACAATTTGAATGTTTCCGGTGAAAGGAAACATTGAACCAATGGCGACTTATTTTCTGCATTTGTCTCGACAAATCTTCGGAGGCTCGTCCTTTGTTAGATGCCCAACAATGCAGTGGCATTCAATTTATTTTAAGAGCCAAGCATTCCAACCAAACAAAAGTATGAAGTCTTTCAAAATTAGCCGAATCACAGAAAAGACAACCAATTCCGCTCCCAAATTACGCAGATCTCCTCAAATCAGTGGAGTTGAATTCGAATGAAAATCCTTTTGATGAACAAAAACCAAAAGAGACCGCATTGTTATAATGGATGCATGAATTGCAGTCAGAATTGTGAGAAAAATGCTACTGCACTTAAAAAAAACATGGTACAGAAGACTTTTATTTTATTTTATGGTAATTTCACAAACTTTAAAGAAAATTGGTTTCTCGTGTTGTGACATAGCAGAAAAACAGTCAAGATCAGCTTGAGAAAACACAAAAGAGCAAAAAATTTAAGATCTTGAGCTGTAAAGGAACAAATTGTTCTTATGTAATAGCTACACACCATCGCCATATTTCTTTCATTCTAATTCAGTCAACATTCACTGATGACAGCAAAACAAGTAGCAAAGCACTTGTTTGAAACTCTTTTAAGAACATTTTCTTGTACATTCTTGAATGAATTAGTCTCATTCTGGAATGAAATTGTTTTCGTGCCCGAATAATACGAGGAAATTATATCGTATGACTTCCTTCCCTTCTTGTTAATGGAAATGAACTGATTTCAAAACATTTGTATCTTTTCAGGAACCTGTATGGGCATCGGTTACAATCAGACTGCTATGCCAAATGCACTTGGTAAGGATATAATTTCAATTCGTTGCGTAACGAGCAGAAGGTGCCTGACATTTATTAATACTTGTATTTGTATTTATTTACAGGACATGATTCTCAAGCAGATGCAGAAGCTTTACTTCAAACATACACTCCTTTAATTCAGTAAGTGATTTAATAACACTCAATTTTAATCCTGATAATTAGCTGGCATTGCTTTGTTTGGTCGTTGGCAATGTTGAATGAAATCCTTGTTAAATCAACCGAGTATCCAGTTATTGATCACACCTACCCAGCTAGTGGATGTGCATATTGGATAGATTAAATAAAAGCAGCTCAGATAACGAAGTGAATTTACCGGAAATCTGTGTGATGAACAAACAAGTTACATTCATCAGGTTAAACATTGATTGATGAGGTGTCAAGTCGCGGTTGACGAAGTTTGTTTAATGGAAATATGTCCCCAATTCCATTCATCGATTGAAGTGTCATTATTATCGAAAAACTTGGAGTCACATACGCATTTCTTGATTTGAGCTATTGAGGTTAGAACATGGCCACTAACGCAAATACTGTCAATTATATATATTGGAGGACACATAATATACAAGGTGAACATGATACTCTATAAATAACACTACCCGTAATTTATGAAACGAGTCATTGTGGTGCTTTAATCAAAACCTGATTTAATTTTAATTACTCATGCCTACTCAATTTGGAAATCTCATTTTCATCTTGCCACTCTAAGAACAATCAAATTAAATTATTCGTCCAGTAGCACAAAACCACTTATTTACTTAGCAGCATTAATAATTCGACTTTTCCAACCAATTAAATTATGCAAGTAAATGGATTAGCATTAACAATACCCAGGCAGAACCATGAGTAAAAGTAACATTTACACCGACTGCAACCAGTAAGGAATTATGCATTCGGTAGTGCTTAAATCCTCACTCTGAATGGTTAATTTACCTTGAAATTTTGACATATACAAGTGAGAAGAAAGGGAAGGAAGGAA
>JAAXNX010000105.1:0-48408 GCA_036491905.1 Folsomia manolachei | reverse complement strand
GCCACAGTTCCGGATTCTTATCCCGTTACGTTTTTCTGTAAAAGATACACGTTACAGCCCAACCAAACAAACCAATAAACACTAAGAAAACTAAATGTTACCAACCACCTACAGCCTGAGCTAATACAAATAAGGGACAAGTTTTACTTTTTACTTCACCAGACCACACAGACCGCAACTAACGGTCCCAGGCAGGAATGGGTAGCAAGTGGGTGGATCGTATTGGGTGGGTGTGTTTAGTGTTGTACATGCTAAGCAAACGTTTCCTTACTTTTATGTTGGTGAGCAGGGTCTTTCTTGTTTGAGAGTCAGCATGGTGCAAGACATGGAACATGATCGAGATCTCCAAAGAGTTTGAATCCACAGAGCACTCAGCATGGAAGAAAACTTAATCTATAAACTGAGCTGAGGGTTAGAGAGTCATTTATAATCCCCAATTTCATTTTTATTCTACTTTCTTCAAACTTTTCTTTTTGTTATGATTTCCTATGATGGCCAAAGTAAAGAATAGCAAGTAACCCAGTCATACTTCCGTTTTCATTGTTATACGAAGAGAAATTCAATCTAATCTCTGCCATTGGAAAAGCTCAGCTCAACCTAGTCTTGTATAAAATTAAGAATCTTTTCCATAATAAATGAGCCGTGGATTTATGTAGTCCTTCGTTGGATTTTCTGCTCAAGTTGAGCATTCAACATTACAATCATGACGTTGGCGACGACTACTTTCACCACCATCAACCCTAAAACTTTGGGATTCATTTTTTATTCGGCTGTAATTGAACCCAGTTTGTGGGTTTATGGTTGTAAATATTTTACCCACAGGTCGTTAGAAAACTTGTAACCGGGGGCAAGGGTTTTATGATGGAGAGTTTACTCATTTAGAGAAACAATGTAAGTTGTAAGTTGTAAGTTGTCGTTAGGTGGGACTTGAATGTGGTCATGACCTTTACTTCAATTTCCGTCGGGACAGGGCAGAAAACAATATAAAACGTTCCTTTATACTAATGTAAAGTTGATTTACACAAGCAGTTTTCAAGAGCTCATATACCTTTTCTTTTTTTTCAAAACCATAGATGTTCGATAGAAGTCATTTCAGAACTGGGTAGGCTTTGCCGCCACATTGCATAATTCCGAAGGATCTTTGTTGAGGGAGAAAGAGGGCGAATAATATAAGGATGGAAACTGACTTGAGGCTTCGACTTTTGTGATCTCGTACAATTTTCCTCCTTATTGTCGCATTACCCACAAGAGTTTTGTTTCTCAGGGGTATAATTCTCGTAAATATTATAAGGAATCGTAGTCAGTTGGAATTTACGTACAATTTAGAATGGGTATCACGACTGGCAAAGCAGAGTCAGCCAACGGTGAGTACCGAGCAAGGGTGGAATTGTTCAGAGCGGAATTTTGTTCATGGGGAATGTGGTCATCAGAGCATCGTAAGAAACCCCAGTTTCATGCTTTCTCTCCCTTGGTCGTATTATATTGCTCCATCTTTTCCATCGTATCTAGTTAAAACTCAACGAACTGAATCATTTGACGATTAGTAATATTGCAATTCGAAATGTCAACAACTTTCTTGATTTTAGCTCTGAATCAATTGCCTCTCATTATTTACCTGGGGCTGTTTTTGTAGATTAGTTTTTGATATGAAGATACAGTGACATATATTGTTTAGATGTTTACCCTTCATACGTCCATTAGTATTTGCCCGACATTTTATCGGAGTCACAAATATATTTAAATGTATTCATGCAACTGTAGGAAATATTCTTGCTTGCACTATCACTGCGTAGGGGCACTCTTCAAGGTTGATTTAAAGTGCCTCAAAAAAAATAACCGCAAAATAGGCGGCTTTGTCAAAATTCGTTCTGGACTAAAGTTAAAGAAGAGAATGTCCTCTCTCCAGTACCACAAATTAGAATAGAGGATAAGATGACTTTCTTTGTCAATCAAATTGTGAAACTTCAAGGTACCATCGTGGAACTCTACTACTTAGGTATTGGCTTCGTGGCTGCATGACTCGGCTTTATCCTCCATTGGTGGTGAGGCCAACGCCAAAGAATGAAGACCATGGCCGTGCCTGGCATATGTCCGGACTCGCTCCTTGATTTTCTATAGGTCGTCGTCTCGTCTTGAAATGAACTTAGGAAGGAATGCATAGAATAGGTGGGCAAAAGAAAAGCCTTAGAAATCGGATTTCCTCTAGCAAAATGACGGATTGATTTATTATTGCAACTTCTCAATTCTTTTCTTAGCTCGTTCTTTCTCCATCTCCCCTTTCTCAGCTCAAATCTCAATGTGGTGGTGGTAGTGAGATATGGAATATGGAAAATTGAGGAATCAGCCAGCCCCAACTATTGAACTACAAGCCAAACCAACGGTTGTGACCAAGTTCCATTCACTCACCCTATTATGTATTGAACTTGGCTGAATAATAATATCATTTCCTTATGAAAAGCACCGCACAATTCACAATTTTGGAACTTTCGTCATCATCCCTTCCGCTTTCCTTGTTTCCGTCTGTCCGGTGCGGTTGCTGGTGGCAGTGAGCCCAGTTCTTAACAGGCAATTGTAAGTCTGAATTTGCATGAGTCTGATCTGAATTGAATTCATGCTCAGGCAGTAGTGGCTGGCGGAATACAAGAAAATATCCGATATAAGCATATACTAATATTCATAAGTAAAATAAAAATCAGCTCATACTGGACACGCTGAACGAATCCAAGTCATGCATGTACATTTCCTCAGGAAATGTCTGAGTGATACTGCGTTACAGGATTTTCATTCTATTCAATCCGATTTTGAATAAAAAGTTATATTCTTTTAGGCACAAGACGGAGATGACAAGAAAAAAGTATGAATTGAACGAAGGGTAGTTCAATGTACGTAATGGTTGCATGTGTAGTAAGCTCGCAGCTAGTCAAATTTTTACTTTTTCAAACGTGTTTCTGTTGCGATCCAATCCTATCTTTCTTTGTCCAGTTTTTTTTGCTGCCTTCGCAAAATTTTTAACGGAACTGGCTCAACGGTTGGACTGTCAGAAAGTTGCTGAGGTTTATGTAGTTTAGTAAAGCGAAGGCTTATCCTCGCAATATGTCGATTCATATATGATTCATATATACTTATTGGGGTATTTGTTAAATTGTTACTTATTATAAATTGTACACAGTAAAATTTACGGTAAAGCTTAAGGATAAGGATATTTTCTTGAAAAAATTAATTTGCCGTTCTGCACTATAGCTTTCGTAGGAATGAGTTGATTAAACCTCTGCGAAATTGTTTTGGGGGTAAACACTTTTACGGATGCACATTGGTTGGTGTCTCAAATGGAGTGAAAGAAAGACAATCTGCTTCTCATCGCCACATAATTTGTTCACTAACTGGAGCAATGGTGATGTTATCGTATCTAAGAAATGACGCCATGAATTCTTACTACGACCACTATCATCGGTGTGTGCAATGCAATTGGTCCGGTTCTGATTGCAACTGCAATTACTTGGCATTGGGCTTAGTGATGCTTTTTTACGACTCCTACGACGGTGTGAATTGGTGCGGTGAAAGTCTTGATGGGATGGCCATGAAAAATATATCCGGAACTCTGATTTGCTTTTGCTTTAAGTGTTATGATTATTTTCATGAAGATAATGCAATTACCTCAAATATTGTTTGAAGTAGTCCTCCGTCTCATCACGATGAAGTACATTGACGGAGAAAAAATAAACCAATAAAAAACGTACGGAAATTGATTATATAAAAAAATTAATAAACAACTAATCTTTAAATTGAAAACGTTATGAGTCTTTTAAATCGGATATTTTATGATTATTTCTTCACGAAAACTGATTCAAAATTTCAAAAACTCAGCTTAGCTATTATATTATGATTTGACGGAAAAAAATAAACCAATGAAAAACGTAGTGGCGGAAATTGCTTATATACAAAAAAATTAATAATCACCTAATCTTTAAATTGAAAACGTTATGAACTTTTCAAATCGGATATTTTATGATTATTTCTTCACGAAAACTGATTCAAAATTTCAAAAACTCAGCTTAGCTATTATATTATGATATTATATTGATAAATATTTACTGGTTCAAAACTAAGCTAATCGACAATCACTCGCCAAAGTAAATATGCCCACATTAGGTACTAAGTTTTCGAAGTGTGAAGTCTTAAAGGTTTTAACTTTTTCCGTCAGAAACTTTCAGCCAACAACTGTAACGATCCGTAATCAATAAAACACAAGGATGTCTATTTTTTAATACATCACGAACGAAATGTAGTTTTATTTTCCAGCATAGGTAAGTTTCAAGTATAGCAAATAACAACAGATTCAAAGTGAGGCCTGATTAATGAAAGCAATATAATTCCAGGTAAATTATGCATTCCAACATAGAAAAGTGTTGAAGCATCTCATTTTCCAAATTGGATTTGGCTTTAGGAAAGGGATTTGCTTGAAAATATGTAGTGCTAAATTGTTTAGTTCACCGGCATCGTTTCCTCCTATTAAATGCTAAACAAAAAGAGAGGAAACGATTTAAAGGTGTTTATGTGAACGTTAAGTAGATGGTGGCTGACTTGCAAAGTTTTCGAATGTGGCCATTGTGTGCCAAGAGAGTTTTTGCACAAAATGAAGCGACTCCTCCTGACTTGTCTTTGTATGAGTATCCAATCCAATGTATTCGTGGTTGACTAGCTGGCTGGCATGCAAACTCGCATGTTTGGGCAAGAAGAACAGAATAGAAGCTTTTGTGATACGGAGGAAATGTCGTAGACAGAGTTATGGGACACCCCTTGAGACAACCATAATCTACTTTCTATCCCGAGTCCATTACCAAAACCTCCTCTCATTGTCGTGCATTATCAAAAACCTATCTTGAACCGATTTCTTAAATTACTCCCTCAGAGACTTCTCCCTGACTCAGAGTTCAATATACTCTTGCCTTTTCTCTGTCTATTCGCCAATTCCATGCAGGTCCGATCTACTACTCTGTCGGTAATAACTGTGGTGCGTTCAGTACTTTCTCCGTCTTCATCTTTCTCTCCTGGCTTCTCACAAAGAGACTTGGGAGAAAGAGCTAGTGAACTGAAAAACTATCAGCTCGTTTCCTCCACATTATCTCATCATCCTATCTCTCTTAATATCTGTCCTTTTAACTTATGCAGGAGTACCTCTGAATACTGATTACTTCTTCAAGTTTCCCATAAAACTAAGCGATATGCGACCCACACATGGACCAATCTAACAACAAAATGTTCTACGTGGTTTGGTTCTGGAGAGGTGAGTTTGTGTGGAACAGGAACAGAGAGAAAGAGAAAGTCCGTAGGCTCGGTTGGCAGTCCTGAACTCATTTCTTCTTGTGGGTGGACTTTCTCTCTGTTCCCGTCAAGTTACTTATTGCTTGTTCTCCCAACAAGGTCAATAAATATTGGATGAGGACATAAAAACATTTAGTTCAGGACACAAATTCATTCATACCCATTCCCATTTTGTTAGTTCAACTCTACCCACTTGATTGAGTGTAAACTTCTAATTTCTATGCATGAGCCGAAAACTAAATGAAATTTCGAAGGATGCATGAAGCACTTGGGAAACCTAAAATCTTCAGGCTATCCGCACGTATTCGTATATACATAAATTCATTTTTCTATTTACTTATATGTATAGCGCGTTTGAAAATTTGCTTGCAAAGTAAAATGCAAAATAGAGAAAAAAGCTGGTAAATCCCACGTTATTGGAGAGATCAAAAAGCCAGGAATGACTCACGCAACGAGACAGAAGAGAATCGTGGCAACTTGAAGTAAAGCCCGATCAAATTGAAGGAGAAAATCCTTTGAACGACAAAATTGAACAAAATAATACTCTCTTCTCTCACATTGCCGGAATTTGACTGATTTATTGTAGTGAGTGTGTGTGTAGACTGTGTAGGTTTGTGAAATGTATACCAAAGTAAATGTTGTACCCCAGTGGCAGAAAGATTGCAAAACCCAATGAAATAAATCAACCGGCAAAGCCGTCTTGAATTTGTGTAACAAGAGCTGGGTCTGGAGGATATGGTACGATTACCAGTCTCAGGCGAGATCTTTTTGGCCGTGATATTTTGCTTTCACCGGAAACGTCGCTTCAACCTCTACTCTTGTCTCATAAAGTGTTGGGTGCTGTAGCAAATAACCAAACTACTAGTTTTTCCGACACATGAGAACTTAACCTCTGACCCAACAATGTTGGATTTCTGAACTTGGATTTTTGGACTTGTGGTGCCAAGGGTTAGAAGAATCTCAATATCACCAGTCTCAATCCTTGACACAGATAAAACCGAACGGGATGATAAGCTCGTTATAATTTATAATTACCTAAAATTATTAACCCAAAAGCAAAATTTCAACGACGAATGCTTGGGTTATACAGGATTTAGTTTTGCCTATAACGAACCCCAAGGACATCCAACAAATACCGCAATTTCCTATTGATGGCCAAAGCAGTAAAATAAAACTTTAGTCCAATCAACCAAACATGCAAACTACAGATATGCTTCGTTCATTAATTAATTTAATCATGCATTCATACGTGCAAATATTTTAATAGTCCAGGTCCAGGGTCCTCGTTGATCATGCCGTAAGCTCTTCCGCAGTATTTTCCCTTTCCTAATGTTCTCATCTTTAATTTGCACCATACAGGCCAAGCAGAGTAGGATAATTCCGCATCACAAGTTTTGTGGGGATGTTGATGTTTGAACAAGAAGGAGGATGAACTGAAACTCACTTCCTGACAGAAATCTATCGTTTACATTCATTGGATTCAGTGAGTATTGACAAGTTTAATGAGCAGTGCTTTGAGGTAC
The DNA here is from genome assembly GCA_036491905.1 of Folsomia manolachei. Taxonomy (NCBI): domain Eukaryota; kingdom Metazoa; phylum Arthropoda; class Collembola; order Entomobryomorpha; family Isotomidae; genus Folsomia; species Folsomia manolachei. The sequence goes on along the minus strand of JAAXNX010000105.1, from coordinate 41,563 downwards.
TTTCTCCCAACTTTGGATGGAAAGGCTGACATGGGAAATGTTCTCTCTAGTTGGATGGATGGATGGATTGTTGATGGTTCACGGTGAGAGTCCACTTGACTGATTTGAACTGAACTCTACTCAAGTTCACAGACTCATAATGGTCGAACAGAAATAGGAAACAAGGCAGGGCAAGGCAACTCAACTATTAACACAGCAATAGTAAAGTAACAGAGAATGAGTGAGTGGCGTTGGCTGAAGTTTTGGTTGAAACATCCATCCCAATCCATGAAGAGAACCAAACTTTTCTCAGTGGTCAACAAGATAAACGAGCTGCCCTGGGTTGATGATGGTTCAGCACGAAAGTTCCAGGAAGATTAGCTGGACGAAAACCTGCAACTCGTTATGCTCTTTCCGTATATCTTTCATTTCACCACATTTAACCAACTCTTCCTTCTTCTAATCAATGGTTAGTTGCTATTAGTAGGTACTGAATTGGAGGGTGGTTTGAGTGGCTACTTCAACTTGCATTTTTCTCCCTTAGTCTATGTGTGTATGTAAATAGATGTACGGATGTTTGAGCTATTTCCCCTCAGGTAGTCATCATTGACATTGATAAGTTTCATTAGAATAATGCAAAGCGATATTTGTTTGTTCAAAAATGCATAGCAATCAATGGAAATTACTCAAATTGAAAATACATTATAGAGCCACAAGTCTATTATAGAAATGATGAAGGACTAACTACGCTGTATTATCATCCATCCGGCAAAAGTTGGATTTGTTTCACTATTTTACTCACCCGTGTTCTATCTACATTCAAACTTAATAAAAGTAATTGATTGCCGCAAACCTTAAATCCAGACAGCTTTAAACAATTTTGCGCATTACTTATTTGAATCCGTGAATCAATCAACTTCTTCCGCTCGAATCATTGCATTTGCGTCTTATTCTAGCATGAATGTCTTTCTTTTATAGGGTAATGGAAAAAATAAGTCAAACCCGATTTCTTGATTTTCCCTGGTATTGGTTCGGGTGAGGTGAGCGACGTAGAGGAAATGGACGCATCTGGAATCAAACGAGTGATCAATTTCAGATGGAAACAAATCTATGGGATTCACATCAAAAGAAATGCAGCTGAGCCATTCCATAANCGCATCTGGAATCAAACGAGTGATCAATTTCAGATGGAAACAAATCTATGGGATTCACATCAAAAGAAATGCAGCTGAGCCATTCCATAAAAAATGTTTGGTAGTAAGAAGAGAAGAAGCAGGCAAAAGATTGGATGATATACTTAAGCAACGTATTACCATAAATGAGCGGCGGATAATGTATGACTACTAACTATCTAATGGGCCTCCCTGGATGATTCCATCTCATGACTTTTATTAGCGAGAGTTGATTCAGTGGCGTGTTTTGGGTAAGACACATATCGTATTCTGCCATATTTCTCAAGATGAGAAATCAATATGTGGAATATTAGCAGGATAATCTTGTGATTTGAATGAATGGCGAATTTCAATTCCCTCCAAGTCCACAAAACAGTTATTCGCATTCATTTTGTGGATATACAGCATTAGCTTTATTGTTTTTGGATTATTTTGCAAAAAAATGTTCAGGCAGTTTTTGGGAGAAAAGTAAAATAAACTCATTTTAAATCGTCTTATTTAATGCAGTGTGGTATTGTAAACATCCGGAGTTTATGAAAAAATGCTTTTATTTAAATCTAATCAAAAATATGGATACAGACTCTGAATCTAGAGATTGTAAAGAATCCTTCAAACTATTATTTTTTTGAAATCATAAAATACTTTTTGTATTTTTAAAATTGTCTAATGCTCACAAATCTCTTTTTTATTGCTAAATCTAATTTCCAGAGAGTGAGTGTAATATGTGGCCTCATTCCGACTCAGGCTGGATAAGACAAAAATATTATTCAAAGCATGAACTGCGTTTTAATGGGCTTCAGCAGTAAATAAAACATGAAAAGGAACAATATGCAATTATATGAATACATTACGCCTTAATTTAAAATACTTCTCCATCTCCACAGTCTGCTCAACATCATTTTGTCTGTGTCCAACCATAGCACTCGCTTTACACAAAATTTACATAACATTGCCAAGAACCCCGGCTACATAAACTAAAATTACAAATTAGAGTATAACAAAATGTAATACGGTTGTTTCACTTCATGTTCTTCGTCCTACACTGTAACAGAGACAGACAAGAATCTTTAGATGGCGGAGAGATGATGTGAGCCACACCTCAAATAAATGAGATTGAAGTTAGTAGTTGTGTCTAGAGGTGCTCTGCTGTAGTTGGAGGCAAGACTTAATTTGCTAAACTGTTTTAGTTTGGAAGGTAGTCAACTTCCCATCCACTTGTTTCATGCGGGTTCCCAAGAGTTTGAGACATACAGAGAGAGAAGTCAGTTAGGAATTTGATGGACGATGAGCAAAAGAAAGTTAGAGTTTAGTCAACTTTCAAGTTTCACTTTGCCCGGAAGCCGAGTTCCTAATTTTCATCCCTCAATTTCTGGAGAAAGCAAGCCGCCGTCCTCCCTTGTACATGTCAAGGAAAATCGAGGCGTAAAACAAAGCAGAGGTTGTGCCTATTTACTAATACTTTATCCTCATTTTCATTTACCCATTGTCCTAAATTTCTGAAACACTATACACCTCAAACATGTATGGAACAAGTCCCTGGGAATCAATAAGCAATACAATAAGGATGTATGGTAATGTTGTGATATTTCTGTCAACAATTTGGACAGCGTAGCATACGCTTATCAAATGACGTCCTTAATATCTTTATGAAACCCAAATGGGTAACACAATTTAATGAAAATAACATTAGATGTTCTGTTATTCTGCGGATATACAGAAGCCAGGAAGGTAAGGAGCGACGTATGTATGGAGATGATGTTTAAATGCTAGCAAAGGGAAAGGTCTTGAATCTACATGTACCTCAAAAGTAACCGGACATGCTGCTGAATGAGCTTGCATGACTTTCTTCATCTGAGTGGCAGGCAGACGAGTAAGAGTTCCCAGAAGTTAGGGCATATTACATTATATATACACAAAACATACGATAATGCAGCGGGGCACGAGTTATCTCAGCGGCGGCGGCAAGAGTTTGTCTAATGCACATATTACTGAGCAATGTGGAACTTGTCTGATCTGGTGGTTGCTACTACTTGGCTTGAGCTTCACCTAATGTCCAAAACTAATTAGGGCTTTTCCATCACGAGCGAGCACTTTCCACCACAAATTTAATATTGTTTCCTAAATGTTCAATTTACTTCTTGATGTGATGGGATGTTATGAGCATTATTCCGATGGAAAATGGTTCTCGATCCTTTCCTTTTCTCCGTCGTTGGTACTCTTTCAATGATGATATTATGACTTTGCCTGCTGCTCTCCGTTTATGGAAGGATGCATTATTGGTGAGATGTTTATTCCTTTACGAGCAGCTAGTCGATGCTTCCGTTAAATGCGAACAGTCAGCTCTCATGGTTCTCTTCGACTTGCACTTGCTCCAATTTCCTTTAATGCGAGCAACCAACATCTTGTGAGTAGCAACTTCGTAACATAATTTCAATTTAATTGTAAATTAATAACGAAACCACCGAACAACACCTAGCAAGAACTCCATCTTCTGCTGAAAGATTCATTCGTCCACATCAAGCTGCCTTATTTGATAGAACTTTTGGCATCTCAAAAAATTTGATATTTGACGTATATTCGCATATTCGTAAAAATTCTTAAACACTATCTTAAACACTAACTCAAAACTTAGCTCTATAGGGGGACACAAGCATACTTAAGAACACTCAAAACATTCAACTTTCACAAGAACAAACGATAGAAAAAGAATGCATGTTCTTTACCATGTTCGGTCTTAAATTGCCGTCAATCACTCATAATGGATGAACATAAAAGTCTTTTCACTCACAATATCACGCCATTTTTTATGCTGCTTTGTGATCTACGTCTTTGAAGAGGTAATGGAGAAGTGAAAGTCGTCGAGATGAATACAGCGGTGTCATCTTATCCATGACATACATAGGTAAGCAATTTAATGTTATCCTGTTCTGAGGCAAATCTTTAGAACATTTGAACTGGTTCTTAAAAAACAAGCTCGTTGCTCTCTTCTTCTTTCGCAATATCGAGTGAGACTTGAGACTTCCCAAGAAACAAGCTTACGCTGCGTTATATTTTTTGGTTGGTTGGATTTTATAGGGTCAGTTAACTCCTCGGTCAGAGTCCGTCCATTTCTTCGTCATCTTGTCCGACGAGGCATGCATCATTCCCATCAAAATCTACTTGTTCCCTGTTCTGTTCAAGTGAGTGAATATTGCGATCAATCAATTCAGCCTTGTCACCAAATCTCAAATATCTGGTGTTATTTATTCCATGTTGCTGAACTATGCAGCGAACTACCCAGGAGGCACTCAACATTCTTTTTCTTTTAATACTGCAGTAAGATTTTGATGTCAGTCCGTCGGCAATCAAGATGACATGACATGACACGCAGCGCATAAAATTCTTGTACGACCAAGCAAATTACTCTGCTCTGTTGATTTGATGCATTTGAAATTCGACGTGTTCGTTTGACTTTTGATTCGGAAAAGCGAGAACAGGAATCAGAGCCAAAGGTTTTTTTGTCTTTGTAAAAAAGAACAAATGTCCAAGTGAAAACATCTACACGATTTTTTGCCTCTCTGAAAATTCCAATGTTTGTTCAATGCAGGTTGTTTTAGTTTAGATTTGGTGCTGGTTGTCAGCTTTCTTCCCTCTTTTCTGTCTTTTCCCAGTGAGAAATAAGAACCGAATCGTATATGCAATAGAATTGGAGCTGTGAGTAAAATGAAAGCTACTGGGATTGAGCTGAGACAGAGAAAAATAAGAGATGAGTAAGACGTTCTCGGATGGCCATGGGTCAAAGTGAAAAATAGCTTCAATCCCCTCGGAACATTTCTCCAACTCCCAACTGATCTTGCTTTCCTTAATCGAAATTGACGGGGAAGCCAGTCAAGGGCTCCATTTACTTTACTTTATTTTACTTTTCTCTTGTTTCGTCAGCAAGGAAAAGCAATGTTTTTGTCGACTTTACTCTGATTGCTTGCAACTCCACCCGCGTGGTGATTGATACTTTGGGTGGATGGGTGACCAAGCTAGACTAGATGCAAAGAGTCACCCATTGGACGGTCCGCGGTTAAGCTACAAGCAGTCCAATGGTAACAATAGAGGCAACCTTTAACCTGAGCCTAGGCGAAGTGTTGTGTGTATCCTGAGCACGATATCTTTTTCATACTATTGACCTCTCGTTTTGTACAAAAAGCCAGTCAATTCTTTTAATTTGTGAGAAAAATAAGAAGCTTCTGGTAGCTATTATTAAAACGTGAAGAGGAGAATCAAGTTGTGGAACTTATTCAATCAGTTTCAAATTTTGCATGCACTTGGCATATGTCAAATGTTAAATCGAAGGTATCTAAAATCAGAGCATTAGGAAAATATTCTATTCTAAGAGAGTCAAGAGTATTTTTGAAATGGTATAAAATTAAAATTAAATTCTCAGCTTCGTAGAAGTAGATTTCATAGAGTACACTTGTGGAACGCACATTTCATAATTTTCTCACACACACGGATTAAGTAGGTTAAGATGGTATGAGAAATGAGTGACTTTGCATGTTGACTTTGGTGCCATCCTCTCTGTCGCCACTCTTACTCTTACTGAAGTTCAGGTTGTAAAAGTAAATGGCGCACGGGGGATGAATTCATATTTTGTAAGATTCGCTCAGTCACTTTTGGTTCTTTCAGTCACTTTTGGGTTGACAGAAATGTCAGGAAAGTCACACATAACAATGTCACACATCTATTCTCGCACTTGCTTCTCAAAGTAGAGGGACCTGGAGTTGATACTCATAATAACAGGTCAAAATGTGCATATGAGAAAAACTGTGAAAGTACTAAAAAATTGTAGCAAATGAGGATGAGAATAAATGATACGGAGAGTGAGACTCGGAACAAAAGTGAAATAATCCGAGTTCAGCTTGCTAAATTTGATTTTTCCGTCTTGACCTTATCTGTTCAAGAAAACATTTATTGTTGAAAGAGGCAATTTTTAAACAAGGTGTGAATAATGCATACTTCTGAACTCGCAGCTCAGTTTACATATTATGCTACACGTGTTCTTTACATCATTTCTTGTCGAATTGTTGCTAAAATTGTAAACCGATCTGACACTTTGAAATTGATGAAACAATCCTAAGATGGAACAACACAACGTTCCTCAAAATAATACGTACAAATTCAAAATGTTGCACTTTGATGTTAAACTATTATTATTTATCGGGCAATAATTGAGTTGCGTAAAGGGCAAAAACAAATGTTCCATCGAATGAACCACAAGGTTATGTGATGAAATGAACATGAAATGGGTAAAGGTGAGTATTCTGGAGTAAAGACCACACGCGTCGATTATAGCAAATTGAGTGCTATTTGTGGAAACAAGATTTCCAGATGGGTCACTCTCAATAGCATTGCGTGGACGGTGAATAGGCATGAACCCAAAGTTCCCAATTTTACTACTTTCTCCGCCATGGTCACTTGCTATCATTCCTGCACACCACACAGTTTCATCAGTAGCAATGTTTTCCACAAACTAGTCATTTCAAAGCACTCTTCTATTTGTCATGTCATCCAACTAGTCAAGGGTAGTTTTGTATCAGGTGTAAATTAGCCCATCGTGACAGTTTGTTGTAGACCACAAGTAACATGTTTTAATTAGAAATTAAATACTCACGTTCTGCCACGCTGATTTCAAGGTATCATCTGCCCTTGAGTTCTATATAAGTACAAGCTGGCATTGGGTACACTTGAATAGCTACTTACAAACCGGCAAATGTTACAGCATAGGTGCGTGATCCATTTTTATGATAAACAGAACAAAATTGTCCCTCTAGTGTCCCAGGGCCTAACATCTGACAAAAGAATGTAAAAAGTAAAGAAAGCCAGATACAAAGACTGTAATGGACAAAAAATTTTTGTAAAATTTGATGCACATAAAGTATAAGAAAGCAAGTATGATTAGATGACGAAGAGAAAGGTTCAAAGTACCTTTTCTTGACTAATGCAAAAAAAGAACAAGGAATGCCCCCAGGGGGTGAGTAGCAGCGTTACTTGTAAGTACGCATACAATGCAGAACAGGGAGAGTTTTGAGTGGAGGAGAATGACGTACATTAATGAAATTCATTGGGGAAATCTTATCTTCATTTATATCTTCAATTCAAGGAGACTTTGAAAACCTGAGTTAGCAAGGATGTGATTAGCGTGGATAGATTCTCCTCTTTTTATTCTCAACTGTCTCCTTCAATCCTCTCCCTTTTACATCATTTACTTTCACCAACCAAACCAACAGACGCAACTTTATGAAAAACTAGTTCATCCCATGTCGCAGAAGTAGGAACCTCGCTTATGTGTAAGGTTACCTTACTAAGGTAATTCGGAAGCTATAAGCTAAACCAAAACCAACGCCCAATTCCTTTCTTTCTCCTTCCTCTCTCACTCACCTACATTACTTTCTACTCTTCTGTTTTTCATCCTAGTCCTTCTCATCTATACTGTAATACACTCACTTTCTTTCTTTTTTTAGGATTCTCTTCTGTTCAAGCTGAATTCTTCCCAAAATGATATTGCTTGCTTCATGCCAAGACTGACAAAAGAGGTCCACCACCAAGGAATGAAAAACCACCCTCGGGTTTGGGCTTATCTTGGCCCACCGTGTATATCCCAAGCATGCCTACAGACGTGAATAGAAAGTGTAAAGGAAACCAACCAGCAGAATATAGTCTTTACTCTCTTCCACCATTTCAAAGAAATCGCATCCCATCACATCAACACAATCATCCAAGGATACCCACCATAGTCAAGTAAATGATACATACGGAGCTCTTTTTTGTGTTGCAGATATTGACACAAGTGTTGCATATATGAATGTATATACTTCAGTTTCTCTATATAATGATAAAGGTAGCTTTATTCAATCTCCATTCAATTTGTCTTACAAACTTTTCTTTTTGCGTGGCCAAATCAAATCTTGCCTTGGTTCTACTGTAGTGGTTGGTAGGGGGTTGTGCCGGAGGTAAGTAAATTAAAATATCTTTCCCTCATTCGCAGTAGCGTCTCGTCACTTCATCCGCGAAATTGTTACAACAATACATATGTACAAGACTTGAATACAGTAGTGATTGAATAAAAGTAATTACAAAGTAGGTTGTGACTTTATATAACTACATTACTATTTACAAGAATTATTTAACATATATAGATACAAGTATGGTCAAATATATACAACTACTTATGTGTTAAGTAGAATTGATTTATCAATTACAAAAAACAACGGTTCAACAAACTCCCATTTGCCAAGTGCGCATCAAGGCGGTTGTTAGAAGGGGTATTGAAATTCGGGGAAGGCTGATAGGACAGCAACCTGTAAAAATAACCAGACAAAGATGTGAGTAAGATAAGATGTGAGTAAGATAAGATTCTTTTCCACGAAGGAGATAAAGTAGACGGTTATTAACTCAAGTTTCTATCTCAAGCTAGTTGTAGCCGTTCTTTGTGACGCAGTTGTTGACAAAGTGCGAATCGAATTGCAAAAGAAATTCAATATTGATAAGAAATAGGTAACCTACCTCCAGAGGAGTATCGATTTTGACCCGCAGTATAGCTGGGTGGTTGATGATTTTGATGAGTTATGTTCCACAGACTTTCCCACCTTTGATCAAAAAGCTTGGCTTCGCATCTAATCTGAAGAATACCAAATTGAAAATACTTTGGTGCAGCCCGAAATCTGATTCCTACTGTCGTTGTTAGCCTTCTGTCAACTTGGACTGGTTTGTAAGGGATGAGCTCCATTTCGCTGGAATTCGTTATCTGAAACAAGAATATGAATTTACAAAACATCACGACAGTAAACTTTCCCTTGTAGTAAATGTTTCGAAGACGTCATCCACGGAGGAAAGTTACTGGTAGGCAGAGAAAGAAAGATCCACTTGCAATGCAATGCATTTAGTTTTGAGTGATTATTGTTGTAAAGTGAAATTAAAAACAAGAAATTTGAATCGAGAAAACTGTCCCGAGTTGTAGTCAGGAATCACACTTTTACAATAGAAACAAGATATTAATTTCCTCTGAATTCATTTCTCCTTCATTTTGTAAAATGCACGCACATCCCGAAAAATGATCATGCCAGTGTCACTATCATCTTTATACTCACTACACGTCCCTACAACTAAAAGACAACAAAGCGACAGTAGCGTTTGTTCTGGTTCGTTGGGCTGACTGACTATGTAGCAGTACAATTATTTTGTGGGATTCATTTTGTTGAGATGAGAAATGGTGTCATGCTGTGATGCTCCGTTCTTTGGTTCCTACCCAAAACTGGTGAAAGGTTGCAGGGCAACTTATGCTGTCTCTTTAGTTAGTTGGGCCTTGTTGTCTCACTCTCACTCAATAGGAAGGAAGGGAAAGTCACGTTCTCTCACTACATCAAATTCCGTGACAAGATTGAGCACCCTTTCATTGGTTTGGATTTGGTGCTTGAACGAAGGAACGTGAGATGATACGGCCAACCAAACCGACCGGGTGTTTAGCAGAAATATCAGTAGAGTGCAAGTATCTGATCGGAATCAGAGTCATGTGTGTCCACAGGATTGAGTGGGTGTAGGATTGTGAATGGAGACAGTTGCGTTGCATTCCAATACATACATTTGAGTGAGTTATACAAGGTACTCCCCTATCTGTGGACACTGATGGTTTTCAGTTCATTTTTGACACAAGCAAGCAGTCATACCTCACCTCAATCAGAGAGTGGAGGGTGTTTTACTTGTGTTGCTTGGAAAAGAAAGCCGCAAATTAGGGGACTCTTTGAGTAAAGTTGAGGACTCTTCTGAAACTTTTAAGGGTCCTTGTCTGACTGACTGGCTGTCTCTCTCTCCGGTAAAATCACTCGAATTCAACTGAGCTTTTAGAGAAGATCAAAATTAGGTTGGAGAAAGAGGTTCAAAATCAACACGGTGTTCATGTTCATTTAGTAGTAGAATAGAATGGTCTTTAAACAGCGTTTTTGGAGACCTTTTTGTCATGTTACAGCCCTATAGATTTCTGTAAAGGTTAAGCTCCCACCCTAATTACTTACCTTGGCGTTGTTGAGGTATAAAAAAATTTCAGGGGCTGGGAATGAATCTGCAAAACTGCAGTTGCCGAAGATTTTTTCTCCGAATTGGACAATTTGTGGTAATCCTGAAAGGACGGGTTTGGGAGCGTCGGGTAAAGCTGAAAAAGAATGCCACAGGTAAGACATGTAAAAATCAAGGGATCGATTTAATGTATTTTGTTGAAGTTTGTAATATCAACAAATACCTATGATAGAAAGATTGCCTTCGCCTTGAAGAGTGCGAAAGGAAGCCGCAGTAACTTCGCATCTAGAATTAAATTGTTAGTTCAAAGTTTATTTGGTACCTCACCAACAAACAAAAATATATAATTGTACCTGTAAGTTCCTCCGGAATTGAAGTCCAAATCCTTGAGTCGGAATCGTACCCGGTTATGTTGGACCTTCATGCTTTCTCCCATCTTGTAAAAGTAAAGGCGTTAGGTTAAAACTTCAAAGACATGATTCATTGCAAGAAAAATCAAATATCAATGACTTACATCGACATGAACTCCTGGGAGTTCAAATTTTGTAATTGGAGGAGATTCTCTACTTCCCGGTAAGTATCTGAAAAACCTATTTAAGAAAATGTTTATTTAGAAATTTCACAAGTTTAACCAGGATTTGAATATTTTCATTTGACAACAAACTGACAATACTAAGTGCGAAACTTACTCGTGTCCATTCCTATACCATTTGAGGGAAAGCAACGTGTCAGTTTCCACAAGGTAATCACAGTCCAGCGAAATTGATCCTCCCAAAATACCACTTTTAGGGACTGAAACATTCTCAAGCTTCAATCCAACAGCCATCAGCATTCCTAGGGTTCATCAAAGAATAAACAACCAATATAAATTCCATGACCAATCACTTTCATCTAATCTGCACTGAGCTGAACTAGAGCTAGTGTCTTTGAGAACTAAAATCCATTTGAAACTTTGAACCCTCAAATGATCAACTATCAATCAGTAGCAGAGCAACCCATCCACTGATTGAAGATGAGACATTTTCCCGTTCGGTCTTTTAACTCCAATTTTGATTTAGTTGAATAAGTACAACTAAGCTTTTCACTATCGACCCCAGTCACCCGTAATTATCAATCCAATATAATAACAAAACAAGAAGGGAGACATACATACCCCAATGAATGCACAGAGAGCCAATGATTGCACGAGTGATTGCAAAAGAAGGCCACAACACATTTCCAACTCGCTTCAGTTGTAATCCTCCCATCGTAAAGTTTGGTTAAGAATACGACGCAAGCACTGTACTTGTTTTTATTTTATTTGACTCAGCTCTCTCAACAGTTTGCGTTCCCTTACTTAGATTTTCTAGTGCCACAGACGAGTTGAAAGTGCACAGTAAAACTACAAGAGTTCAGCTCAAGAACAATTGCTTTGTGGAGGAAATTATCTGCAATTTCCCAGTCTAGCTGGCAGTAGAACAATATAAAAAGAAAAGAAAGGAGACTTGCTTATCACCACCATCACTAATTGCCCCCAACCACCAACAATAACATTGATGGGAGATGTGCCCACAGAAGGAAATGGAGAAAGTGAGCTGTGCCTTCTTTCACTCCGTAGGAAAAAACACTCATCCCTTCCACAATCCTTGGCCTTCTCACAAGTCACAATACTCGTATTTTTTACAATTGCTGCAATCTTCCTCCTGAGGAGATTGTATTATTCGGCGAACCAGGAAAATCCTTCATAATGACTCCAGATTACCACTCTTCATCTCATTGTTGTTGTGTCGTCCTTTGCTTGCTAACATAACGTTCTTTTTTCTTGTCAATATTTTTCATCATCTGGTAACTCGGTACTTTGACGGTATTAAACTTGACTTAGCACTAAAGGATTGCATAGAATTATCCGTGTTTAAAATTTTTCGAGGAGTTTATTAATATTCAAATAATTTCATCTCAAATACGTAACGTAGTTTGTAACTTTTTCATTATTTGACAACCCCGACAATATTGAGACACAAATATATTTATATATCCCACAGTCAATAATTTATACTTAAGGGCACCTGAGATTCACTGCAGGATTGAGACTATTAGAGGGATTGAGCAGATTCCTCAACATTTATAAATAGAATGAAAACTTTGGTTGCTGGTGATGGGCAGGTTTTACTTCCAGAGTCAGAAGAGTAGTGCCAAGGGGAAAGTTATGGTGAAAGTATAAATGAGATGGAAATGGTCTTCTCTATTGAGATGAGAGCTGGATGCGGATGAAGTGCTAGAGCAGGATTCTACAAATAGACTGAACTCAGTCCAGACTCTCCTCCGGTTTTCACTCAGAATCAACCAACAACCAAGCAAGAACTGAGCAGCAGCAGCAACAGCACCCAAAAAGTACAGAGAAAGGAAGGCACGGTCACGGAGAAAGTCATATCATTTCGAACTGTGCTGTACCGTGGTGGGCACAACCAGTGGACGAGAGAATTGTGTGGCGGAAGATAGATGGGAAGAGACGCCACACCGGCACGTTCTCTCCTTGGCCTGGCTGCCCTTCATTTCCTATCGTATTTGGTGTACGAAAATTGTAACAGACTTTGAAAATGAAGGAGCGAAATACATCCGCAATGAATCATAGCATGGTGCTGACTAGGAAGAAGTTTGTAGTCGTGATGAGTTGTCGACATGTGACACGCTCCCAGTGTTGTTTACATCCTCTATTAATATCTTAAAATGAACCACATCCATCATTTATATAAATTGTTTTCCGTCAACGAAATTATTTTTTGAATGCAGAAAATTTGAAATTAGTAGGGCTTTCTTGGCAGCCGTGCTTTCTAGTAAATTGTACTGACGGAAATTACTTCCTTCACTCTGTGAGATGACATTGCAAGTGGGTCTAATGAGAGGAGATTGACCAATTAAATTAAGAAGAAGGCTGGATGCTCTGGTTTACAGAAATTGTTAAAAATATTTATGTGAAAGGGCTTTGCATCAGTATGTAACAGTCTATACAAATTCTCAACAATCTACATTTTTGAATGCTGAAAAAACTGCGAAATAATTTTTAACAATTCGGCGCAACATGAAGTTTGTGATTAGTTTTTTTAATTGGTACATTTATGCATTATTATAAATTTCATAAATAAAATAATAATTGCATTCAGAGAAGAAGTGGATTTCAGCAAACTACCCTTAATTTAGTTCATTTAGTCTACATGACGAATAGTATATCTTTTTAGTATATTTTTTCTTTCACAATGTTTTTTAAACAGTTTCCCAACAGTTGGATGTAATTGATGTACACAAGTTTTAATTTTGCCACTTCAGTTTGCCATGAGGTTTACGCAACAGACGTTGAAATACTTAATATGCCGAAGTTTACAGCTAATAAAATACAATCATTCCATCTAATAATTTTTTCAATTTCTATATAAACCCAAGCTGGTACAACACAATGTACTTACAATACAATGCAATGGTAGAAAGTACTTCTTTAAAAACTACTTTCATCTTCTAAGCTTACTATGCAACAGAGTGAAATGGGGAAGATGAGTCAGTCACAATGCATCCATTCCATTTTTTCTTATTCTGTTAGATGAGCGACAGAGGAGGTTTATTTTGCGACCAGGAGTCATGCGGATGTGAGGGCTCATATTATTATTATTTGCTGGTTTCATTGCATCAAGGAAATTAGGCAGGCGTATTATTACCCTCCGCCGGATTGTATAGGTTCCCCATTGTACTTTGTCTTGCATTCAATTTTTGAAGGAAGGGCCTTTCTACCAGAGACTTCCTGCTGTTTCTTCCAACCAAAAGCTGATGTCTTTCACATTATGTAAATATTATCTCGGATTTTGGCTTAGAACTCAGCTTTTCCGTCATCCATCCAGCCTTTTCTAGAACTAGCAATCTCCGATCCGAAATAAAGTCGCTCGCCAATCTAACAAGAAATAACTTGCTTTCACTTAGCCAACTTCCACTGAGCCGTGTTATGATGACAGTCCCCGACGACATAGGTTTTCGTGGTTTTGGTGGCTTTCTCTCCCTTGCCACATTTTTTTGTTGGACTAACAGAGCCATTTAATGTCGCTAATAGCTTTGACATCCGTTACGCATTCATTTTGGAATTTCTTTCCAGCCGACAACTTTCTCTTTTCTTTCTTCATGTTTAATGGGCTTTTTATACATTTGTCTGGATAGAAGTCCAAGTGCTTGGGGACAAACCAACCATCCGATGCTGGGACGAAAGTGAGTCATATGTGATTCTTCAAATATTCAATTGGTTGTTTATTATGAAAATAACTACCGGCTTGAGCACTTGAGATCCTTCAGTCTCCATCAACAATATTCTAAATACTTTGTCAAATATAATAGGTTTCAAAAACAAGTTGAAAAGTAATATGTTTCAATTATCGGAGACGTAGGCTAATTAGAAATATGATTATTTGGTCACGAGCAGTTTGGAGATATTAAGGAATACAATAAAATGTTAGCCGAGTCATTCAACAATTCAAATTACAAATATTAAAGAATGGAAGCCATCAAAAACCAAGTACTCTAAATTATATTCCAACCAGATAAAAGTCGTAAATTCTCCAAGGACGGAAAGTTCCTAGTTGCTAGTTTCCGTTTAAACAAATACGGATTTAGTCAAAAACAGCACAACATATAATTAACACATGGCTCTCAAATAATCCGTTATGTCAAGGACTAAATTTATGAATTATTCAATAAATATTTTGTTAACACAACACAAAACTTCCCTTGCAGACAGAAGGGGTCTTGATTTGTGTGTTTCATCGAAATTTTCTCCTGGGTTGGTTTACGAAGCGTGCGTACATTTTAAAACTTCAGAGTACAGAAATAGACGTGCTGAAAGTTGAGGCAATTTGTCCGTCAAGGGGATGATTAATCACTTTCGAAATAAGATGAGCACTTTCCCTGAAAATTTCACTGCCCCCGATTTTCACTCTAATTCGTTTAGTTGGGTGAGAAAATGAGCAAAAAGACCTGCCGAACTTGGAACTCAAGTTTATTACTGCAGATGGTACTGCTGCAAACTTCCTGTCTCTGTTCGGTGTCCTTCTTTCCAAATCCTGTCAATTAAAATACTCAACTGTGTTTAGCACTGTCTGTTGTCCGTCGGAATGCATTGTTACAAAACTTTCTCCCGTTTGCAAAATTCCCTTTTATTACTTCCCTCTTAATACGTTACCCGCATTCCTGCAAAAGCAGCTTGGAGTTTTTCATCATTCTCTAGTGTTTAAATCCTGTTGATGTAAAGTATATTTTCTGTATATTTTAGTTAAGTGACATATGAGTAAAAATTTATGAGCAGAAATATAATAAAAATAATTTTGGAATTTTATTCGCGCATCTGACTTATCTAACCTAATCAATCTTTTTACCTTCCAACTCAACAGAGCAAAAAATATTGTTTATTGTTGAAATTAATTCATTTCTCCGAATTAGTCCAAATCCAAATAGGTATGTAACTGTATGGAGCACTTTCACCCCGACGAGACAATACTTTTCATTAACAAAATTGCAACTTTAATGTTGCAGCTTTTGCAGAAAAAAACTACACACGTTTTTTCACGCTAATGAGCTTTTCACCTAGCTTTCTTATTTTCACTATTTTTGACACAACGCTTGAATAAAACTAACGTCACAAAAATTGACAGAACATGTGTCATAATATTGACTCAATATAATTTAAACAAGGGCGATATTTGAATTCAAAATTCACGCATTTATCCATTGCTTATGATTAGAAACTTGTTACAAAGAGTAACTTTAAGGTTAATATTCCCTCACGTTTCTTGTTTGTTACCATATTCATCCGATCAGTTAGTTTAAAGTGGTCAAAACGAAGATAAATGATGACCTGTCTCCGTTGATGATTACTTTGCATGAAAATGAAACTTTCCTTTTCGGCTGTTCCTAACCCAGCCCTATCCAACTTAGTCATCCTTCTGCTCCTGCATTGTAGTAAAAGTAAATCAAAGCAAAGCACCGCACCGCTTATCATAAAACACGGATGCAGATGGTAAACTCACAACACAACACATCCGGATTTCTTCCCTGGAAGGTTGGTTCTGATGAAAACAATAAACCCTGCTTGGCTCTGAATAGAATACGGACCTGAACAAATCGGTTCATTAAAGGAAACATAATTTCCTGTGCTAAAGCCAAAGCTAAAGAATATTATTCATGTTAAAACTTCCATTGTAAAGTAAAGCAGCAATATAGTACACGCTTGTATTACAAGCACGGCATGTAATTCACGTTGTTTGTGCTTCTACTTACTGACCAGGAAAATATAAATGTCCGTCCATCTTGTGATGATCTCGTGCTTTTCCACCGTTCGTCTCTTTTTATTTCGTTTATTTAGTCAGTCAGGGTTGCAAATCCTTGTAATAAATTCCAAAGTGCGGGTTTCATTTTTAGCAGCCAAAAACTAACAGGATGCCAAACCTTACTCCAACAGTCGACGTAGGTATAATATATGTAGACACATAATATATCACGTATACGGCTAAGAAATTCATCAGACGGATGGATCGACCGTGAGTCGCCGGTTACAGTTTCTTCTTTAATAGAAAAGTTGGTCTTTTAGTTTTTCCACCTTCACAAAAAAAGATGAGGATGAGAGTTGCTTAATTTGATGCTGTAAAATCCTTCTTTGCCTCAGACATAATCTGCAAAGAAAGTGAGAAAGATAAGAAGAAGAAGAGTTCCTAATTTAAAGAAAAATGAAAGAATTTGGCTTCCACACCACACCTACAGTTACTTTACTGTTAAATTACAGAGACTTTCTTTTTCATTCATCCATCCACCTTTTACTGACATCATCTCCATCTCCTCCTGTCTGTCATTCACTTTTACTTACACTACTGCACCGAACTGCAATTGCAATTTTGTTCCTTAATACATAAAATAAAAGTGGAGAGATTGGTTGGTTGGTTGGATGCAATCCATACAAAATAGTTTCACAGTGAATTAGTTGAAGACGGAAAAAGATGCCCCTTATGGAGTGGGGTATAGATGAATGCTTATCACGTATGCCCTATATCCATCCCGCATTCAAGTTTTAGCCCTTACCATTCTATTTAGCTTTCTCAACGCTAGCACAAAAGGGCCTCTGTTAAACAAAACGAGCTGTTGGCAATAAAGTGAAAGGTGGTCCCTGGGTAGTGCACACACCTATTCCAACTTACCATCATCCAGCTTACCACGACTATCACTGTCATCACCCTACTACTTATACAACCCACCTTAATAGTTTTTACAATAAAACGTGCAAGGGCGCGGGATTCTACGCTTTCCCTTTGGATGAAATGGTGGAACATGCTTCAAGTAGAATTGAAAATGTGCTGGATTTTGAAGAGAAAACGAGTGAAGAACTGCTGAGTTGGGCAGTCATTCCCGTCTCACCCATCCCATCATGTTTGAATCCGGAATAAACGGAAATGACATGACAGAATAAGCTGAGCTTTTAAGGTTCACTAGAGCCTCTCTTGAGTTTCTATTACAAGGAAGGAATCATTGTTATAAGCAAGCTTTGGTCGAGAGTCATGTCATGGATGAATCACATCACACAAAAGATGTTTGATTAATAATGTAAGATTTAATCGAATTGGTTCCTGCTGTTGAATGTAACTAAACATTAAAGTTTCCCAGTTTTATATTCCCCGTATTGGTAGCAGTGTCGTAACAAATTGTACGATTAACCCGTGAGTAGGCCATAATTGGCAAAGCTAATTCGGGCTGTGCTAAATTTGTGATCGGTAAACCGATAAAATTTTGTGTACGTCAATCAACTAAAAGTGTGAAATTGAGTCCACCGGATAAATTAAATTGTGTTATTCCGCTGATAGCTAGCCAGCCAGGCACTCTAGCCCCAATCTCAATTGGCCAAGCTACTGCTATGTAAAAGGAAACAAAGTTTGCAATTAATCTGACTCAATCACGCTTTGTGATGTGGTGTTTGCATGTGAGATATCAAAGGCTGGAAGCGTTTTAGGAAATTGGAAAAGTCTCGGAAGAGAAATTAGTTAATTGACCGTAATCTTTATGATTTCTCTGCTATTTTCAATTACGACAAGTTCAAATTGAGAAGTGCATGGAATGGATTTCGTTACACACACATATGAGTATGTGAAGCAATGGTCAGGAAATAATTTCATGGCGGTCGACCAGTCCCGTCCGTCCATGTCACCACTCATCATTCATTCCTGAACTATAATGGTGTGGCACCTTTGGCCTTCTACCAGCTATTATTTCCTACCCTCTTCCTTTGATTAGCCACTAATTGCTAATTATGCGGGTACCAGAAAAGTAAACTTAATTAGTTGAACCGGCACGAGACTGTGACGAAAGTATCAGAGCTCGTAAATTAAGTAGTAGAAGTAAAATAGCTAGTCACTCCAACGGATAGTCTAAGAAAATCAAATGTATTCAAAATATAATGTAAAATTTGATACAGTCATATATAGCCATCTGTAAACATATTTTCAAAAATTAATTAATTCTATTTTCCACGCGTTCTATTTTGAATAGTATTTGTTTTCATGGACAGCATGACAAAGAGCTTTTTGTGCGTGTTGAGCCATGTTCAAAATGTTATCATGTATTGGAAAGCGAAACGAAACTGATCCGAGAATGAGAGTGAAAAACAGGGACGATGAAAGCCTCGAGGGAAAGCAAACAATGAGAAAAAGTGTAGAATTGTATGAAACAAGACGGATTCCTAAGATTTCTTTTCAACTCGGGGCTTTATTAGTCGTCGGTACTCTTATAGATACTCGGCACTCAATACTCGACTATTCTCTTATTTTTCTTTTTGTACCATGAATGAATGAGTATAAATAGTTATTGAGCCAGAGTAGCACTTGGTGAATTAAGGAAAAAGAGATACGTCAGAAATTGAGAACAAGCGTCTCGTCCCATCCATTCCTCGAAGGAATCCTACTCTTCTTCACCATCCTCACCATCATCATCACCTCCAGCCAACACTTTCTCTGCCAACTAGTGCACACGCGGATTGAATTCTTCTTCAGGAATTAGTGTTTTGTTTCCTGAGTAGACAAGGTAAACATTGTCCAAAGACAGCGGAAAAAGAACAACTTGAAACAAAATGGTGTCCTGAAAAGATACCAAACCAGAGCCAAACTTTTTCCCTTTTACAAAAAGTGTTCACAATAAGAAGGAAAATTTAATGCTTTACTTTGTCACGGGTGGAGATGAGTCGTGGCCATCACATCGCTTCCTTATCAAATTTAGTAGTTTTATTTTCTACGCAATAAAGACAGTTTCACTCACTTGTATTTCTTATAGCGCTAATCAAATAAAGAAACCTAGCTACCACGCAATACTACACAAGCCCTCTCATTCTTGTCACCTAAATACTTCAAAAGCAGTGAAAGGTTGGCTGACATTGATCTATGCGGACGGTATGAGGTCTTTCATAAACGACCAAGGAACAAAAACGCCAAGCCATTTACATTACAAAAAACACGTATTACATTACAACGAGAGGGGCAAGCTCAGCTGTACGTTGACATTTGCTATTCAATAGAGTTATTGCTAAATGTTAAAGCTGCACGCATTTGCAGTTAAGTACACATCACCCTGCACCGTACATCACCTTGCTTTTTTATTAAGCGAGATTACCCATTAGCCATAAGTACTTTGTGGCAATAAATTAGCAGTTCAGAAATACCTTGCCATATGATGAATAGGATGTGAGAATTATTTAAAGGGGCAATGCTCAATATTGTCGCTGCTGGAGTTGCATTGAAAACAAGGTTCACAAAAATAAAGGAGTCTTCACTCCACCACATTGTGGATGATGACAATCAGATTGGGCGATGTGCGGTGTTGTGCATATTGTCATCAGAGCTTTTTCAAAGTTTTCCCTTCTCATCTAGAGCACCTCCATTATTTTCAAGTGCGCAGTGCCATGCATCGGATTGTATTATCGTCTTTTTCTCCTTTTCTTAGGGTGGTAGAAACTTTGTGTCTTCTGGCAAGTGACATGATACTTCCTGCTGTCACTTCACACTGCGAGGGTGAAAAGTGAAGGTCTATTCTTGGAGGAAATGTGAGCGATGGGTTCCTTTGCCTTGTCTGAGTAGAGGAAAACTTAAGGTTACAAGGTAAAAAGGGAAAGAAAAGACTGGTTTGTGTCAATTTACACGTTTTTTGCCACAGCATGTATTGTTTTGTCAATATTGCCTGTTTCATTATGCATAGTTTACAACAATCTAATAGCAAATGAATTTTGCACAACAAAATTATGAAAGATGTCAAACTTTCTTGAAACAAAAGAACCATTTTTTAAATAATGGATGAAATAAACCCTGAAGGGAGAGAAATTATTAAGAATTCACTTGTTCTTCTTGTTTCCTGTAGACTGCTTTTGGACGGTTAATCTGCCCGGTTTCACATTACAACTACTCATGACTTTCTTTAACGACGTTGTGGCACTCACCACAATATAATGCTTCACTACGACTTATTACAATTTTGTCGGGTGGTACATATCATGTAACTGCAGGAATCTTGAACTTAAGGCGGAAAGCACTCATTGAAAAGTGGGAGGAAAACAGAGAGGCGTTTATTGCTTTAAATCTGCATATTTAAAACATCTTGTTTTACAAGCACTACCACTTCACCATTTCACTGCGAATGTGAATCTTTATATCCGCACCTCACATTCTTCAACTCTTACTCAAATTTCGTTTCGAATAATTCGGCTCCAGTGGAGTTGCATTAATTCATACTTTTTTTTTACATAAACCGCTTAATTCTACCAAGACCGGTTAATTGCGTTTACGCACACCATTTTAAAACGGTGAAGTAAAACATAAACCGCTCAAGCCCCATGTAATAATACATTGTAGACTGCCGCAAAATAAAGAAATATCATGTGTGCGTAGAAACCCCCAAGTGAGAGAGGAGAACAATATGAAAAAGCATTGCATGCAAACGGTATCACTCTCAGGACACATAAATCCTTCATTTGGTGCATATTTAACTCTGTTTGCTCGTGAATTATATCTCCTTCCTTCTTCCTGAGGAGACAATGGAGGAATTGCTGGTTTAACAAACAACAGGAACAAAACCCGCATACTGTGAGCCAGTGAAGAATTGAAAATTACTCCACCGTTTACTACCAGGAGGCAGAAAAGTTGTAGTTGCACTTTATGTACATAAACGCTCCAATAACAAAATTTGAACAAGACGAAAGCTTGATTTGAACAAAATTGAAAATTATTTTGCTTAAACTTTCACCGGCTTCTACTTCCAATTTGTTCATTGTTCTAATTTCCACTGTTCACAACAGTTGTGAAAATTTCGCATATTGGAACTATTCTCATTCTTTAAATCCTGTTTTAAGGTAGATTTTACTTTGATGTAAAGTTATTTTATGGCAGGCAAACTAGCCTTACTTTATTAAATGATGTCTCCAAGTAATTTGTTTTTACTACTGCAAATTTTACTTTTAGGAACAAAGATTAGATTTCCAAGATTTAGAAAAGTGCTCTTTGAAGAATATTAGGTCAATTGAAGATTGAGAACGATTTGATTTCTACGAATAGCTTTAGAGATCAGAATCAATCTTACGCACAAGTTCTATTGAGCAGTTATCAATTGACTGACTGAGATATTCAAGGAACATTTATGGAGGAAAAAAACTTTTTTTATATATTTTATACCTCTCCCATTTTACGTTGAACACGGATTGGGGATAGAAAAAAAGAAGCCATGGGTGAAGTGAAAGTGGATGAAAGTAAGTGGAGAAGTAGATGGAATTCATGAAAAAGACTTTAGTTGAGTCAAACCCAGTTCATAGTAACATATCAACATGCTCTCACATAGACTTTAGGACTTTTACCACCGATAAGAACGATTGGGATGCGATGCGATGCGATGCGAAGGAAACGACTGGATGTTTGATATCTACAGGAGATGGGGAACTTAAGCAGAAAGACATACAATGGAAAGGGAGGGAGGGAGGGATACGTCGAAGAGCAAATGCATAGGACATCAGGGTCTAATAGATGACTACGACGAAGACACTGGTAGGGTTGTCAGATAACAAACTGAGAGCCCAAATCTCAAGTGACACAGTTCTTGAAAACTATTACTCGGAGGGATTCCAATGGAAATCCAATTCACTTCCAAAATAGGATTTGTCCCTTATTCTTTCTTTCTCGTTTTTATTATTTACCTTATATCCTGTCTGCCCCATCCATCTGGCCAAGCCAACCTCATCTTCACCTCTTTCTTGTCATGAGCTGCTAGCTAGCTACTTATTTGCTACTCCATCTTTTCTGGTTGGCAGGATTCTATCTAGAGATATTCTACCATATTACCGCCTGCTGCACAGGTGCACTTAATTTTCTCAAACAGGAAAGAAGGGAAAGTAGGAGTCTTAGAAGGAATAGATATAGATCGATGTCTCAGCTTAAGATTTGCCTTTATCTTTATACTTTACTGACTGCTAGACCAGAGCTTTACTCTCAAACTTGGTTGGATATCTTGGAATCGCAGTAGGAATACTGATAACTTTGAGACAATTTCGCGGAACCTAAGTGGATAAATCTTACAAAATCAAATATACTTTTTGGTGACTCGTCCGTCCACCCGGTAGGGCAAATAGTGCACAGTTCCTGCTCTCATTTTAAGACGAAAAGAAAATAGTGTCACTGTTTCTAGCTGTATGTACATAGTAGGTTGTCCCAGAATGTTGAAATGGTAAGAGAGAGAGAGAGAATCATTCTTATCTGTAGTATTCCTTGTAAGTAATACCATTGCATGAAGAAAATGTAATGTTATTGAAGATATACAAGCTCGTCTTGGCTCAGTTGGATGGACATGTTCGGTTATTGCTTTCATTAAATCCGACTAGAGCTTGGTTTAATGAGATCGAATGCATTAGCCAGTATCTACCCAAGGACGAGGTTTATTGCTTCTACTAGAAACTAGTATCTTTACGCAATATTAATATTCTTAAGAGCTCCTTCTCAACCTTCCCTGCAACGTTTCAACATCGCCAAACTGCCAACGAACTCTTCATTGTTTCTCTGCAAAGGTGACCATTGGTTGAGATTATTTCTTCTTCTCAACGAACACCGAATTATTTGATTCAATAAATGTAAATGTATAGATGTAAACATTTGAATTGGCATGAACTAATTGGACAACAAAAATCAAATGACGATAAGTGACGGAAACG
Source organism: Folsomia manolachei (assembly GCA_036491905.1). Taxonomy (NCBI): domain Eukaryota; kingdom Metazoa; phylum Arthropoda; class Collembola; order Entomobryomorpha; family Isotomidae; genus Folsomia; species Folsomia manolachei. Next base: position 18,151 of record JAAXNX010000105.1, on the reverse strand, counting down.
TGAACTAAAAAAAGCACAGCAAAAACTACCGGCTCAAATTGCAAATTACCATGCATGACGATATGAATTAATAATGCAAAAGTGGAAAGTTAAAATTAAATTGTTCGATTGCCATAATATTTTACATTAGCGACCTTGTCGTTTACACTCGCATTTGTGCGTTATATCATGACGTTTTTAATTCGGTTGGAAAACCTTTCGGATTAATATTTTGGAGACCTTGGAGTGGTAAAAAGATAAAAATTGTCATGAAATGAACATCGAGTATGAAGTAGAACGTTGCACGTCACTGCCACCAGCTATGCGGAGTTGAGAGTTGAGGACTAAGGCGACACGCCATTACATTGCCATTCTTTTGACGCCATGCCAAGTACCAAGTTAAAGTAAAAGTCACATTGCTTGCTATGCCTTGACGTAGGCCCATAATCCTATGATATGCATTAATAACGCAAATCCGCCGGGAAGGGAAAATCATTTCCCCTCTAGCAATGATTATGTCCTGGCTGAAAAACAAGGGAATCATTATTATCAGTACGGGATTCGATATTTTATAACTTGCTTTCGACTTTCTTGTCATATGAAGTATATGTCGATAGATTCACAGTCAGTGGGGTCATAAGACGTGAAATGAATCCAGTCCCGGACTTCCTACAAGATACTCAATCTCTCTCATTTCGCTGACATGATGTCATAAATGTTACGATGAATGAAATACGATGTCAATTGTCAACTAACCATTAACTTTCACCTTTTTACTAACTTGTGGTAGTTACTTCATAATAAGACGGATGGGACAAATGTCAGAACCATGCTGATAGTTGAATTATCAGTTCGGTATGGAATGATTTTTATGAAAGTCATCCAGCGTTGTAAGCAGTGGTTAGGAATTAGTCATTGTGAAATGTGACCTGGTTTATTACATTATTGGAAACTTTATGTCCTCTTCGATTAAAGTGGGACAAATTGGACTTTTGTTCTTGGGCAGATTTATGATCACCACCAACAAGCAGAATCCAACTTTTTTGGAGATTGTTAACTAAAAGGCTGGTTGGCAGGCTGGTTATTCATATAAGTGGACCATGGCGTCTCTCTCTTTTCTCGTCCCTCCTGAAAGTGTTCCGCCAACTACACCACTACTCATTTTATTTCATTCAGTTCATAATCACGCCAAATATTTTATGGCTCACACTTAAAGTGGGATGCCTATGGCAAAATTCATTTTACTTTACTTTTTGGCAAACTCAGATTACCCACGTGTGATAAAAGTCGAGTTCCCACTGGTGTTATTCATGGCACAAAAATTTAATCAAAAGCACTGTACTCGTCCTTTTCCGGGTTTCATCTTTCTCTTGGTATCTGGCACCCAGAAAAATTTAAATACTTGCTTTAAGGCACGCTCACAATACAGATCTGCTAAAATGTGAAAGATGTGCACCGCGTTAAAAGGCATAACTTTTCCGTTTAGTTTAGATACAACTAAATAAACAACCAAACCAATAAACCACCAAAATTGGTCTCAGCTAAGTTTAGTTTTAAATAAGAATCTATGGCGTGTAACTTGAGTTGCTTGCTTAGACACATAGTCAAAAGTTTCATTTCATCGATTTTGGGTACAATTTCCCTTAGTTTTTTTAAGATTCAGAACTACTATCGTACCTAGTACATAGCCAAACTATTCTATCCCGTCAACCAGTGGGCCAACTATCCCACCACCCAATCCAACCCACAACCTACTCAACCAAATGGTGGAGAAAGTGAACAAGAGTTGAGTCGAGTGAGCGAATTTTGGTCGCAGTCTCTTTCCATGAGCCACACCAGTCTGGTTCTACTGATCCAGTGTGCTTCGTCACTTGTGGTCGGCTCTCTCTTCCGTCACTTTCTCTCTCTCGCTTTCTCTTTCTTTGACATAAACACAAGTCACTTGTTCCATCATCCACTTGTGCACTCAATCCAACTCCCAACTTGTGTGTTTTGGTTTGTAAAGTGTCATCCCACTGTCAGCCGCTCGCTTGTTGAAGACAAGTGTGCCATTATCACCATTTGCTCCAGTTTACTTTCTACTTTCACTTTGAGTGCTCAAGACGATTCCAAACCTCGTCAAAAAGAAAGGGAGATGATTATGAGGAGGAGAGTGGTTGTGCCAGAATAAAAAGCAATTGGCTACAGACAAAAAAGTGTTACAAAAATATTGGCACCAACAAAAACAAAAAGTCTGCTTAAAGTCTAATTCCTTCTGGCAGACGGATATAATATAACATAAACACAAAGTTTCTTCGTTCAATTCCAACAGAGATAAATAGAAAACAGTTTTTTGTCTGAATTATTACTGGAATCCGGAAAGAAATACTGGAATTCGTCCATCCTGAGATACTCTGGTAATGAGCTACAAATAAACGCTGATTACCCCGAATGACGGAGAAAGTACGAATATATTTAACAGCATCAACATCGAGCGTGTAGACAGGGAGACAAATTATCCCTACTAAAAAAGTTGATGCACCACATAAGGAAGAAAACCAAGTCATCATCATCATCAACTACTGAACGAACTGACTGACATGCCAAGTCAAGTATCAACATCAACCCCCAACAACTAACTAGTGTAACATGCAGGAATAAGTAATCGATTGAAATCAACAAGCATGAGGGAAAAACTTTTTCTCGTCTGGGCTCTATTGTCCAATTTCGGTAAGAAGACTGGTTTCATTCCATTCAACAAATAATGCTTCTCTTGATTTGTTCATGTTGTCCATCGTCAATGTAATGTTTCCTTCATCCGCTTCTCTAAATATTTCTACTGATTTTTCTCCCGTGTGTGTACTTATTTTTCGTCCCTTTTTCTTTCTCTCCGTAACATCTAACTTAAGTTAAGTCATCAACTCCACCCTAATGCAATTGCATCTCAATGCATTCTTTCTTGCTTTCTTTTTTGTACTTCTTGTGTTACGCAACAATTCGTGGCATGGGATAAGATGGCTCATTCACATTCTCAAAAATTGTAGGGTATCATTGTATCAAGTTGTTTCCTTTTGCCAGGTTTTGCTCTTAGCAGGCGGAAATGGTTGAAAAGCTTCCAAAGAGAGCAAGCCAGTAAATAAAGTGGTATCCTCCTGTATGAGATAAGACATCAAGTATCCCCACTGAGTAACTAACTAACCGAACTCTGCTCTGCCAGGCCACATTTTCATCGTCAACGACAGACAGACAGAGACATGCAAGAAGCAAATACTCGAAATACTCGCTAGTAACTATGTAGTTATTCGTTTAGTTGGTTACAGCACCGCAGTCAAATTGTGGCCGTGGGATATATCATGCACTCCAACTCCAATCTAGACTAAACATCTTCAATGTACAATCAGAATTCATACAACTTAAGTTGAGACGACCATGAAGAAAGAACTTAGCAGTGTAACTAGTATATGAAGTAGAATGGAGAGAGGATGAAGACAGAATTGTTGGCTGGCTTTGCCTTGGCATGTTCTCCACTGATCCCGTCCAGATAAGGAGGGAGGAGGAACTTTTCTGACTGTTGGACTTTCTTTAATAAGGAGAGAAAACTTTTGTCTTCTTCCTCTTTCCTTGTTCGAAACAAAATAGAGGTTTTAGATCATCGTTAAACTCAGTCCACTGTGTTTTTCAGCCAAAGCTGTAATTTATATATTTACAAGGTATGTAATACCGTGCGAGTTTACCATTATCCCTTTGTTTGAACTTTGATAATTATCTCACAACGAAACATGTACAGGTTTGTAACATCCGAGTATATGGGTAAAAAGTGAAAGTAAAGTTTGTTTACGTTGGAACTACATTATAGTGAAAAAGTGAGAGGGATGGGAGGGTGCCAAACAACAACTACAAACCTGCATGATGACAGTTTTGTTCAACTTGGGTCATTAACAAATCGTAGTAAGTAGATGGACGCCCTGTCTGCCACCTTCTTTGTCTTGAGTTGAGTTGCAGAGTGGAATTAAAAAACAATGACTGTTCCAGAAAACCGATGGGGTGGCTGAGAAAGGGATAATTAAAACTAAAACCCAAAATACGCACCAGATTGAAAAACAGGTCTGTAAATCTGGGTCTTCTTCATTAATACTTCATTCCTTACTGCAGATTTACACTTGACGTGTTCACCATAAATGAGCTTAGTTCCTCTTAGTCAGAAGTAAGAGTTCAGTTGGTGGTAGTCGTGGTTGGTGAAATACTGGTTAAAACAGAGATGAGATTGTCGTAGGTTACATCTTTCGTACATTGAGTAAGACAAATAAAATCCAAGGCGAAAGAACGGGAGAAAGTAGAAGCGAATGGGTGGACTGAGACTGAATGAGTGAATATTTCTATAAATTCTTGACGGTTGTCTGACATTTCATTCCAGAATCGAAAATTTATGAGAAAGTTTCCTTAAGGACTTTCTTCATGAATCCTTCCTTTACTTGCTCCCCCTTCCCATTCCCGTTGCTTTCTCTTCTGTGCGTTGGGTTAAGAACCAGTAGTAGACAATACGGAATAATATGTTTCCTCGCAAAACCAAAATTCTTGTTGACTATAAGAGATAGGTTTTGCCTAAGCTCTTATTCTTTCGTTGTTGATGCTAGTTAGCTGGTTTGGTTCGGTTAGTGATTTCACTAAAGTTATTAGATTGAATCTTACGAGTATGAACATTCAGTTGGACGAGGAAAAGATGGAAACTTGGTGCAATGCCTCCACACATTCCGATCCAACCGACCGAACCCCAGTCTTTCAGTTGTCTAAACTTGGTGAAAATATCATCAATGAGGACGAAATTAATTTTCTGTGCTAAGTTTAATTCCAGCAGTAGGGATCAAGAGAAAGTTCAATTCCATCTACATTGCAACTATTAGATTTACTGCATTTGTTCAGTAGTTCAAGTGCACCTTTAGAAACTTACCACAAAATTTCTAATTGTCTGCGGGAACTGGAAATTCTACCCACTCACCCTTTTACTGCTGTTAAGCAATTATGTTCCTTTACCACTCCACCAAACCACCAATTCAAAGTCTTTGGTCGGATCCTTCCCATGATTATGTAACCAAATCAGTTTGACTGTAAAGAGAAACGCATAAAAACACGGATCGACGAGACTCTACTGAAAGTCAACCTTCTCGTACTTATTCCGACTGAAAATTTCCTTGAGTTACTTAACATCCTCTCCAACCGCAAACTTTGTCTGAAATACATGCCAACAGAATGACAGATCGGATTAGAAATAGAAGTCATTAACTGCACTTAATTTCGCCTTGACAAGTTCAAGGCGAGCCTAAAAATTTAAACGGAGGAATGTGACCAAGAAACTTGCTCCCTGTTTTTTGTGGCAGCCCGTGAAGCTCCTGTCTTTCATTTTCATTTCAAGAGAAAAGAATTTTCATGACCAATCCACTAAAATGCTAATAAGCATTGTAAACTTTTCATTGAAAGTTGAGTGAAAGTGAAGAGAAAAAGTTATCATAAGCAAAAGTGTGAAAGTTCAATTGAGAGTGTAAATGGAGAAGATGTAAAATATTTACAACCACCACTTTGCATACATTCCGCCAAAGATTCAAGACTTGTTTATGGGTTATGTTATGGCTTCATTTTGCTTACACAGTTAGTCCAATGTCCTGGATCCGTTGGTTTCTTCTTCTTGATGCTGCCAGTGCATTGCAGAATAGTGTGGCTGTGGCAGCATTTTTGCTTTTTCTGGTTCAATTCAAGCCAACCACTGCTGTCTAAAGTAAAATTGAGGTTGTGTATCTGATGTTTGGTAACAGCGGCAGCCGCAGAAGCTGGCTGAAGAAGGGACAACCTTGTGTTGTCGAAGAATAAGAAAAGAGACAAGACGAAAGCGCTTTTTTGCTAAAGTAGCCTTTTCCGTAGCGCCGTAAAATTTTATATTGCTTTGACTCTTATGAAAAATGAGAGTGAGAAACAGCCAAACGTTCCATCCCATCCGTTGTGCCAGATGCCATACGTTGCGAACAGATATGTATGCATGCAAACATTTCTCCTTTCCCTCTGACTGTCACGTTCTTCTTCTTTCTCCTTTTATTTTCTTTCTTTATTTTGCAATGCTGATTTTTCCTACCACACACTGCGCCAGTAACAAATTTTTACATCACTTTGGGCGAAAGTTTTGTGCCGGTAATAAAATGTTGTAACGGGGCTCGTTTTGCTGAATAATTTGAGTTTGCTGTCGATGAAGTGAAGTGAAAGCTGCCTATTTTAAAACAAACGGGTTTTTTCGAACGTCTTTTCCGTCATGTTTTACAATCCTAGGAGATAAATGATTTCTCCTTTGTTCAAATATTTGTAGGGCTCATGATTGGTCTTGGGCTTAAACTGGAAAATGTCGCCATTCCTCAATATGGGATCAAAGATGGAAGCGTTACTTTGGGGTGTTATTTCGATTTGGAACATGACAAGTTTTTAGTATTAAAATGGTATGAGATATGATTCATCCTAATTATAATTTCCCCTCAATTAAAAGAAAGTGGGGAAAATGAATTCGCACTAATTTCAACTCTCATTTTAACGCGTTTAGGTACAAAGGAGAACAAGAATTTTTTCGTTATTCTGAGCATAGCCATCCTTCCATCCTCACTTTTCCGATTGATGGTGTGTTTGTCGAGGTGCGATTATATTTTTTTCTTGAATGCAGTTCATTGCGTGCAAAACCCTGAAACAAAATGAAATTTAAATGACGGTCTGTGTTTTCAGATTATGCAATCCTCCATGAACCAAGTGGTACTCAAGAATGTTTCACTTCGTTCTAGTGGTTCTTATAGATGTGAAGTTACAGTCCTCCCCTCGTTCAGGACATTGTCTCAACATGGAGATCTCATCGTTGTGGGTGAGCTTGTTTTGAGCATCATTTCTTACCATTACCCCTCACTTTACTATTATTATGATTACGGCAGCCCATTCCAGTCCATAATAATAATTCCAGTCTCGTTATTCCAATTGAGGAGAAAGTTAGTGAAAGTGAATTAAATTTTGTAGCTCCACCGAGAGATCTGCCAGCCATAGATTGTCATCCACAGACAATTCAAACAGGAGAAACATTAAAGTGTAATTGCACATCCTACGCCAGTAAACCAACAGCTTCATTAATGTATTATTTGAATGAAGGAAAGGTAAGTGTGACATTGTTTGTTCGCTTTGCACTGATCTCTGAAGGTAGTCTTTTATGACATTCCCATTTCCTTACAATGTATTAATTATTTTACTTGAAAATGCAGGCCAATTTTGGTGATATGGTTGAATATTTACCAAAATTGGAGCCTAACGGACTGGAGACGAGCATTCTTGGGTTAGGTATGTTATCCAAAGACTAGACGTTTTTTATTTGCTACACAATTTAATAAACAACTAACATCCATAATCATTGGGTTATTAGAATTTCAAGTGGAGGCAATGCACTTGAAAAATGGGGCTTTAAAAATAAAGTGCACAGCAACTATAGGGAATGGATACTGGGTGTCAAATATAACCCTGTATGAGGCAAGTGTGAATGTGAATGCTCAACCGTCCAGCCCGGGCCATAATCGATTATTATCAGGTAATAACAATTTTCTCTTATGCTGCTTCCTTGTACATATAACCTTTCTCAATTTCCTTTCTTTTTCCAATCTTATTCTTCTTCCTCTAAACACATCCTCCTATCTTGATAATAGACTTAAATGAAGCGTAGGATTGATTGCTAAGCCTCAGCTTGTATGAGATGGAGTAAGATTTGATTATAGGATTTTGACAGTGATTTGATACCTATACCTATAGCTATCAAATCAATATATACTTATATCCCGGAAATCTTGTGTAAGATTGGAAAAAGATCATTCTTCCTGTTCCTTAGCACTTTCTCTTTTGCTTTCTTTATCCTCTTAGGACGGTTAGTTGAGTTTGAGTATTGAGTGGCTAGGATGCGATGATGAGCTAGGAGATTAAGCCTTTGTTCTGATTTATTTCAGGTGGCTCGAGGGGAAAAGGCTCTGGTGGATTATTAACCCTCGTCAATTTCCTCCTCCTCGCTCTTTTCACTCATCTCCCACGTCCATTCTTCTCGGTCTGCTGTAGTGTTTAGAAGAAAGCGCGTCGGACGATGTATTCCGTTTACTTTACTTTCTCCACTTACTTATTTACACAGAAGCACAACACAAACCCGAAACCAAATTGATACCACAGGTTGATCTTTACGTTGGGCAAAATTACATAAAGTGTACTCAGCCTGGTCATCATCATCTTCAGTTGGGCGATTGTTTTTTGCTTAGTTGAAATATTTAAGTAGTTTGATTTTCACCTCATCCCAATATAATTCCAAGTGGACTTCCCTGGGTACAAATGATGTGTGATTATTTAAAGCGAATAGATTTTTATTATTTTGTAAGTTAACTTAATTCTCAAACAATTTGAATCACATAGAGGAATTCATCGTTTCATTAAAATTCAATCAAGCATTTTGTTGTGTAAAATAAAAACATGGATTGATTATTTTTGGCTGTTCCAGAAGACTTGAAGTTTTAGTAAGTATACACAGTCAATTTTTTGTTGGGTCTGGATGAACAAAATTTGACACGTTGTGTTATTTCATAATATCGAAGACTCTTCTGTATGTCTGCTCCAGGGTGTATTGTACCACGTATACCAAATATAATCTCATCATATTCAGGTCAGCTATCAACCAGGCTGACTTTCCTCCCTTTCAGTTCCCAACCAACTCGTGACCACATCATAGCCAAACATTGCCACACACTGTTTGCAAATGTCTAGAAAAGGCAGTTTTTGAATGTTACAAATTGTACTGAGTGCTGGAGGCAACAACTTACGCCACCAGAAGAGAGAATGTTAAATCAAATTGACACAAAATCCACACTGGGAATAAATAAATGATACATTCTCGGCATCCGTTTCCCCGCTCAGCTCAACAACCAAGTCAAACGAAGTCCTAACCAAAGTCGGAGAGCAAATAAAAAGACCTTCGTTTTCGTTTGGCGTTCAACTTCCTAGTAATCCGGAACTTATACCATCCGCACCCGATTTTGGTGTTCCTCAAACGAGCTCTCAAAGCAAAGGCGACGTTTTGCAGGCTACTGAAATTATTACAACTTAAACAAACTAACCAACAATTACACACGCACTTTGGGCTTTGTGTATTGAGCGTAATAAACCCTATGTGGTTTCCGCTGTACAACGTTTCTCTCGCTGGCTGCATGTTTAGTAACGCTCAAACGGTGTGAAATACTTTTACAACATATCACATGATATTCAATACGATGAAACTCTATATCACAATTGTATTATCTCAATGTTTTAACATTCAAATTTTTATTTTTAAAGAATTTGCATTGTTAGAAGTTAGTCCTTGGCATTGGTGACAAGTGCAATAGGACAGAATAAAGCAAATCAGAAAGATAATATATGTTTTAAAATTTCCATATAAAAATTCAGAACAGCCTGTTTTTTGTATAAAGAAATGAATACATTGAGTCCGGAGAAAGTGTTGGAAGGGAAACCCGAGACCTGGGAGTTGCACTTCCTCCAACCGGGGCATCATTTTAAGGAAAAGAAAAAAAAAGAATCAGAATGCGGAAAAGAAAAAACAACCCGACCCAAACTATACGTGCCCACACCATATCCTTCCATGGCATACATTTTGTTTGGATTGTACAAGTTTCGCTATGTTTAATGCGACTAATGCTGTACTGAATAGAATGTGGTTATTTCAACACAAGTTTTCCCTCTCAACTTCTTTTCTTTGGGAAACCTTGACTTGACTACTTTCTTTGAGTAACATACACATTGGTTTAAAAACGAGAAACAGAAGAAATTCCCAAAGTTCCCTTTGCAATTTTCATAGTGTTGCTTTGGGAGTTGTTAAATATTCTGTGTTGGCCTGACTTAGACTAGCCTTTTTTACAGGGTGGTGGATGCAATACGGAAGGAATGAAATGGGAACAAGAGCCATCAACTGAAGAGTCCGTCCGATTTTGTTTTCCTCTTCGCTGCCAGAGTAGATCTGTTCCCTGGTCTTTGAAGAAAGTCTCTCTGGTTCAATTTGTAGGCGTTATTTGCATGCATGCAGTACTCTGTGCACCGTATATTACTTTCTTCATCTCTGTCTTCCCTTTCCGCGAACCCCGCCGCATTATCTGATTCCAGAAAAGCTAAGAAGGAAAGATCTGAATGAGATAGCTGATGATGAATAAAGTACTGGGATGGGTTCCATCCGTGCCTTTTCTTTCCTCTTTGTCGTCCCCTGTGGACAGGGTTCTGATTATTTCAACAAATATGCAGCCAAATGTGGAGAAATATGAAGATAGCAAGTTGAAACAACTAATGCATTCTCAACACAAGTTGGATACGAGATGCAGCACAGCCCTTTCTTTTTGTAAGAATGCAACCCTTGTACCAGTCAGTGCATAACGTTATAAAATATATGCATACCAACCAAACACTTGGTGCCAACACGCCTTCTACTTCACGCTGTTTCAGTTAATACAAGACCAAGGCTTGATCTGAATTCTCGAATTTGAATAAATTTCTAGTCTTTAACATTCATGGAAAATATTCATATGCTTCCACCAACTGCAACTGCCCAACTTATTGTTCTAGTTCTACATCCCCCTCAGCAGTAATTCATAGCCGTTCCAGTATTCAAAACATTTGGGAATGTTGACTTCATCCCGTGCCACTGTTTGGATTGGATATTGGACCACTAACACATACATACATACTTGAACACCATCCTGCATTATTTCCTCCTAGCATAATATCATTTTCCACTCTATTCAAAAGCAGCTCTTCTTTCTATCTTTACAGCTATCGACCGACCACTGAAGCCACTGAGTTGCTGAGTGGGTGGGTATGGTCCTAAGCGGCTAATAGGAGACCAACCACCCACAGATATTCTTTAGTGGTTCACAAATTACGCACTGCATTCGATGGAGGATAATGGTCCATATATACTCACTCTTGCCGGCTTGGACAACATCCAAATGGTTTTTCCACTCTTTTTGCCTTTTCTACTCTGAGGCAAGTTATTTTTTCCGAGAAAAACTCAGTCAGTCAGTGAGTGAAAGTAAGCCGTTGTCAACTCGTTTACCTCCATCAACCATCATGACTGAGCAGAGCATCCCTGTATTGTAGGCAATAAGAATAAGAACTACTCAGTCACCAACCGATGGCCAGGACTAGTTGTACCATAAACTCCAGCAGTCAGTCGGACAATGGGAGGAAAGCGACATAAGAATAAGAATAGGCGACAAATGGTGGGTGGTAGATAAATGTAGAAGTGTGTGTAGAGTGGGATGTGGTGGGAAAGTGGTTGTGTATATATCTTCCTCTTGAGTTCTTACTAGCCGCCTATTTGACTACTTGAATGCTTTCTTCCACCAACTTTCACTTACGTTACGACAATCCCTGCTGGCATGGCCAAGTGCCTTCATTGCCATTTTGTAAAGTATTGAGTGCATTATACTCCAAATTGATCGCGAAACAACTTCCTACTTCCCCCCGATATTGAAGTATTTTCAAGATGTTCGTTTCAGGATTGAAAAAGTAATGCTCCCTGTCTTCCAAATAGAAATAGAAGGTTGATATAATAGCAAAATAAAATAGCTTTTAATATAACTAAGGTTTGCTGATTTTACAAAAGCATGCGATCTAAGTAATTTGAATCCGGAAAGATTGGATAATCATTCAAAGGAAGGAAATCTGTGTTTGAAGAAAATTGAGAGATTATTGAGTTTCACAGCTCTTTTTCGTTCATCAAATGAAGTGAAACGAGTTTGAAGGAGGACTCCAGTTTACTTTACTTGAGTGAACAGAACAAGTTCCAAGATGAAGACACACTTGTTCCATTCACGGCCTTGTTCATTCATTCTTTTTTAGTCAGCTTGAAGATGATCGGAGAGAGAAAGTTTAGATTAAATTACTGTTCAAACACACTCTTCAAATATACCAAAGACAAGCAGACAGGGGAAATGTATTCGAGAGAAAGTGAAATCGTGTTGAAAAGTCTGCCGAACAGAAAATGTATTTAAAATTCAGATTAACTGGGCGGAAATGACAATTTTCACCCGAGTTATTCTGAATTATTTACTTGTATGTTTACCTTAAACTCTGATTTATTTCAATGGAATACACATTTCGATCATCATGAATGTAATAATTGGTATTATTTAAAAATAAGTTTTTGATTTTATTTGAGAAGGAAATATATCGTAGTGAAAATACGATTCAACATAGTGAAAACTTTCGTAGAAAGTTTGAACTGACCATGTAGAGACTCTTCGTTGAATGACCATCCTTTGTCCCAATCGAATTAACTTAATTACATGCTTGCTCATTGGCGCAGACAACCATGTTCGCAGGACACGTACATTGTATAGGTGTTTTCCAATTTGTGCACCAAAAAACCCAACGAACCATATACGACTGAGTCGCTATTTCTACAGTGAAATTCCACCTATTTGACTCGTTGAACGTGAACGTTAATAGCTCATATGTTTTCATTACCAGTTGGAAACATTCTTTTAATACTGGACACTTGCAAGAATACAAAGTTTTACCGACTGTGTCCTAAGGGTCAAGACACTTTCTAGCCATAAATCATTACTACACCTATGTTCAAGTAAAAGGTTGCAGTCTGCGGTTTAAACAACAGTACAGAACAACAAAACATTGGAAGGTTACAGTTGACCACCATCGCCAGTGCTCGGTGGAGAAGAACGAAACACACATAGAAAAACTTGCACTGTCAATTTCACCATTGAGGAAATTGAAATTTATTTGTGTCGCCATCCATGCCCTAAACTACTATATTTGCACTTGCCCTATTTATTTATGATGCCAAACACGCTAAAACATGACCCAAATCAAAATAGGTGGTCCTATCCATTCTTTCACAAAACAACAGCATTTTCTAATCTATTTACAAATCTGCAGAACCCTTTTTCTTATAGGACACGTGCCGGATCACCTCTCAAACTTCACGGCATATGAATTTTAATTTGACATTCATACCTAGACCAGCATTATACCAAGTTTCTTGTCGTGACAATGTTTCTTCTCCTAGTTTGTAAACATAACAAAGAAGTGTGTTATGAGGCAGCTGTGCTTCCGGTGATGATATTGCTGTAACAGTTTCAGTTTGGTGTGGTCCGCATCTCCTAATTAAATTAGGGCCAGACACAGTTGTCAAACATGCAAATGTATTCCACTACAATGGGCTCAGTTCCATCGCCAATGGAGAAGAAGGGCAAAGTTAAGTGAATGAGGGTAGTTTTGTTGGTGGACTAACCATGAAAATGAAACTTAATTCATAGTTCATCTTGTTGGATCATCCCACAGTACAACCAACCAACGGTGATCATGACGTCGCACTTTCTCCTCACCTACTAAGAAGAGGACGGCGTAATGTATTCCACGATGCATACTAATTACGCTAACGGCACAGCTTTCTCCATCTGGCAAACAACACTGACTCGACCCGGACCAGTTAATAATCAGTGGCAAGACTTGCCTGCTTATTCAAATACAAACTTCCCTTCAAACTGCGTACAGGATAAACTAGATCTCCTCAGACCCCCAATTCTAACCAAAACAGCAAAAGAAAGGCCGTCTGCTTTACGATATGAATGATGGAGAACATAATGAATAACATTAATACTACTGCAATCGCTGCCAACTGATTTATTATTAGGCATTTAGTTCCGTCAATCAAAAATTATAAAAACACAACTCACTGCCAGTTCATAATCACCCGTTTTGAAGCTCTGGATTTATTTTACGGACAAACCCAACGACAGGTGATTTTCACAATTGGATTTGGATTGTTTTAGTGGGCAAAAAATCCGGTAGTTGGTTTCTTGGCTATTTTTTAAAGTAGTACATTTATTTTTCGTTCCTATATAAAAAGTAGCACAAGCATCTCAACATCCGGAAGCTATCTTTGAATTGAGCTGACCAAGCAACACGGATCACGAACAAAAATCTCTAGTTTAAACCCCGTATCATCATGACTGCCTGTTTAAATTCGTCACATGTCCAACACCTTTTATTGTAATGCTTTATTTCATGGATTCAAGATGTGACTATAAAATAAGAATTGGTGGAATTTTGTGACTGTTGGAAAGAGACCCAAAGTAATTCGCTGGGTAGACCAAAACTCCTTAATCAACTTGTCTCTTGTCAGGTTTACTCCAATAACACTTTATCTCCTGAGAAAATCCTCACTCACTCACCAACTGAACCCCAACCCAGACAAGGGTCAATTCTCATTTCTCTCTGAATTCAAACCCTGTGAGTGAGACTTCTCCTGACATTTTAGCCCCCCATCTATCAAACCTCTTCCGCACCGCACCTCGCACGTCCTTCTCCTTTTATTCCTTCCAATTTATTACTTTCCTCGTCCGCACCCACCACACCCAATTCTATACACTACACTAACCTTTCTCTCTCTTTTTCCATCTCCACTTCTCTTCCTTCTCCAACCTTGTTTTGTGGTCTAACTCGGCATTTAATTTATTAAACTTTATTTTATTGTAATGCCCACTCCATTTTATTGTTCTCCGTCCGAGTACCTTTTGACCAATGTGACCCCGTCTCTAATGGAATACTCGCGTTGTGTGTCTTGAATCCCAAAGTTTTTAGTTTCCTTTCATTTCAGTCCCGTCCATCTTCTCTCGTTTTAACAGTCCTCACTTAATCTGCTCATATAAATTGCTCTACAACAGAGCCCCAGCCTAGCTCCTTTCATCCCGTTGTGAGATATATTTTAGCTTTTACACCCTGTCACCAATTTAGTCCACAGTTCAAACGTGGGCAATGGCTTACAAGACTGAGGAAACAATTAGAGTGTGGCTGTGGTGGTATGAAGTGCATCACTCAATGTCGGATGTGTAACTGCAACATAATCTCTAACATAACACAACATACCAATTTTCTGAGAAATTAATAACAACTTGGGGTCGCATCTCAAACTCTCCGAGGAAAGTCGTCACGTTTTAACTTCAATATGGAGGCTGTACTGAGTTCTAGCGTAAGCTTCCTTGTGGCCTTGGTTGTAGAAAATACAAATTTTCAAAGATTAAAGTCCAAGAATTCAGAAGCCAGAACCAGCAGCCGTCAGCATCAATTCCACTAACATTATTTTTATTTCTACTAAAATGTGCATGCCCGTCATAGCATATCCAACAGTTTGGGTAAAACAAGGAATAAAATCTAGAAAGTCTAATATTTCTAGAATGTGAAGTGGAAAAGTCTCATAACAGCAGGAGAAGATGATCTGTTGTGCTGTGATACATAGATATAGGCTTTGAATATTGCAAATATTACGACATGTAATAAAAGCCCCATTTAGATCCTTGAAAGTGAGCAAAAGTCATGTCTTATCACAATAATAATAATCATAAGCCACATCTGCATCACTTTCTCCCCCACAGGCCAACCATGTTTTGAACTATTTTTTGCTGAGTGGTCTTACGGCTGTTGAAGAGGAAATTGT
This sequence comes from Folsomia manolachei, assembly GCA_036491905.1. Classification (NCBI taxonomy): domain Eukaryota; kingdom Metazoa; phylum Arthropoda; class Collembola; order Entomobryomorpha; family Isotomidae; genus Folsomia; species Folsomia manolachei. The sequence goes on along the minus strand of JAAXNX010000105.1, from coordinate 2,655 downwards.
TATGATACGTATATATGTGTATTGCCATTTGCTTTATCAAACTTTTTAAATTCGTTCAATGAGTGCGCCAATAGTGTGCCAATAATCAAATATTGAAATTCATTTTTGGACCGGTGCATGATTCAAATATTCCAAATCAAACTGAACGTACTCAAATACAGATGTCGTAATAATCCAGCCATCTAATTTGCAATAGTTTATATAACTTTTAAAGTTGGATGTCATTTTTGAGAAAGCACATTTGAATTTTGGAACAATCTTTCATGTTTTGTACCAAAAATGCAAATATATTAAACGTTCAAATCCTTTATTTCGTGCTTGAGATGGTAGAAAAGAATCGTTGTTTGGATTGGATGACGGAGATTTTTCGCCTAGTTTATTTGCTCCATTTCGTTGTTGTGCTTTAGTAGTACTAGAAATAGGAGACAACTATTATCACATCCCACACAATGAGATTTAGGAAGCTAAAATAGGCAGGATGCGAAATTTTCTTTGCCGTTTCTGCTAGCTGTTCCTGATGAATTATGTTGCAATCAGTATGTCATGCCAAAAGATCTAGCAGTAAACTATCCGTAACTCATAACTTACATTAGACTAGTCCTTCCCGTCCCATCCTCGTACTTGGCCAATGTTCTGTTCTCTGTGTTAGTGCCAGATCCAGAGGGAGATTCAGCCGTTTTAGTTTTGTGTAACACGTTGCTAGCCATTCACTACGACCAACTATGGTAAACGGTTAACCCAACCCCACCATCCGGTGGCATAAACCATATTGCCTCATAAAATAGTCCTTTCTCTTCATTGGATTCTTTATTAAGGAGCCGGGGTCAAATCTAATCTTTTTGGATTTATATAAGCTCTCCAATTTCTTTTTCATTGCAAATCTTCATTTCCATATACTTTTTTTTTGTTTAAATTAGAAAATTTCTAGAACCTAAATTTAAATCCATAACCAGTACTGAAAAATGAATGCTTTATTTTCAGACTGCTACTTCTTGCCAAGTTTCCTTGATTTCAATCGAGAACAAATCAATTTTGTAAGTCACACAATTACTTTAAACGCACTGAATTCCTATAAATGTAAAACTTGAATTTTAGGTTCTAACTAAACCTTCTGAAAGATTGTTTTTACTACAGTAAGCAAACCAATCCCACTACCATCATTGCTACATCCTTCAACCAAATTTCAAAATTCAGCTCAAGTTATTCTCCGTAGCCCATTCTAAACAAAACCCCGAATTCTAGGTTTCTTTTTTATTTTGATCCTTTCTCCACCCCTGTCAATGAGATGTCTCAACTCATTGACATCTCAAATAGCTAAGGTGATCATACCATCCTTATAACTAAAGGATGTTGATAAAAAAGTGGTCCACGTCCGTGCTACTCTTCTCTGCAAGGGAAGGGAGGTGAGGGTGAAAACGAGACCTTACAATTAATTCGTTTTTGGGTGAATCTAACAGGATATCTTCCCCATATGGGAAAAGCGTGGCCCTCACATCCGCATTCGCTAAATAAAAGAATCCAGTTCGTCAAGTCAGTCTTTTATTTTATTGCCTGTGCCGCATATAGAGTCTGGCTGTTTACTTGCTTGTCTAAATTCGTTGGAATTCTGTGTTATTCTACTCCGTGAAACATTTTCTGTGCTGATACCGGGTTCTCAGTCAGAGAGGCAGGAATGGTTTGAAATAAGCACAGCTCTCCTTCGAATCGAATTAATTCAGCTCAACACCCGACAAATCGAAACGAACTGAAACGTGCTTCCACGTTTTTCACCTTACCTTCTTTTTCTTCTCTTACACTTTCTACATACTTTTTGGCTGGTTTGTTTGGGTGGTGGTGGTTGCAAAAAGGAGAGCGTCAAGTACATGACTTGGGTTGAAGTTGAACACAGTCTCACTTTCTCTTTCGTGTCAAGTGCGGCTTTTCACTTAGTACCCGACTCACTCAACCCAACTAACCAAGTCCTTAACTTTATACATGACTGGAAATTTTCGACTTCTTGAACTTGATTTTCATACACGACTTAACATCAATATGTCTTTCCGACTGATCCGTAGTATCTTTTTTTGCATCCAGTAAATAATTCCGGTAATAATTGTTTGATGTTTAATTTGCATTCTACCAAAAAATATAAATTTTAGTTGCAGGATCCAGCTCAGCTTCTTTTTCATTGTTAGAAAAAGGCGTCAAAGTAACATTTTTTGGCCTACTACTATGTTTAAGATGGGATGCGCATCTTGTGTGAAACAATATAATCTGATTGGCGGTGCGGTACCGTGCTGTGCTGTGTGGAGACAGTTGTAAATCCCTCCACAGAGGAAAGATGTTTTGATTAGGAGAAATCCACGGGGAGTGTCTGAAAAATGGAAAGGAAAGCTAGCCCACAAAATAATGTTCTCATAAAGATGGGACGAGAGATAAATTTTGAGAAAACAAGGAACACGAAGATTGCATTCCGGGTTAAGTCGTCTTCTCATCATGAATATTTTTGCTTGAGCAGAACAAAATCATATTCATCACGAGACATTAATAAGCAGTTCATGGGATGCGAATATCCATGATCTGCAGTTGTATTTCCACAATATTTTTTTGTCCTTTTATACTTTTTTGAGGACATTTGAAATTTTTGAAATGAAACAAAACACATAAATTCATCAT